>BRDA01053187.1:679-11028 GCA_036984385.1 Crenuchus spilurus | reverse complement strand
AGATTCTCTGAATCTTTTGATGATGTTATGCACGGTTGATGATGATAACTTAAAAGTCTTTGCTATTTTACGCCGGGTAACACCATTCTGGTATTGCTGCACTATCTTTCTGCGCAACAATGGTGGAATTGGTGATCCTCTTACCATCTTGGCTTCAGAGAGACACTGACACTCTGAGAAGTTCTTTTTATACCCAATCATGTTGTCAATTAACCTAATTAGTGATAATTGGTATTCCAGCTGTTCGTTATATGCTCAGTTTCCTTTTTCCAGCCACTTATTGCTACTTGTCCCAACTTTTTTGGGATTTGTTGACATTGAAATTTTAAATCAACATATTTCTCCTTTAAAATGTTACATTTACTCAGATTAAACTTTTGATCTGTCATCTATGTTCTATTACGAATAAAATTTTGACATTTGCCATCTCCACATCATTGCACTCTAGTTTTTACAATTCCAAATACAAAAAAGTTGAGCCACTGTGTAAAATGTAAATAAAACAGAATGCAATGATTTGCAAATCTCATAGACCCATATTTTATTCACAGTTGAACATGGAACACATTACTGGGTATAAAAAGAGCATTTTAGAAAAGCAGACTTTAAATATCCCACCATCTTCAGTGCGTATTATCATTAAAAGATTCAGAGAATCTGCAGTAATCCCTGTGTACAAGGGAATATGCCCTTGGACATGTTCTTCGGGCCCTCTGGTGGCATTGCATTAAAAACAGGCATGATTCTGTACTGGAAATCACTGCATGGGCGCAGGAGCACTTCCAGAAATCACTGTCTGTGAACACAGTTTGCTGTTTAGTCAAATCTGCATCATGCAAAGAAGAAGCCATGTCAACATGATCCAGAAACAGCACCATCTTCTCTAGTCCAAAGCTCATTTAAAAAGCAAAATTGAGAACTGTTCTGTGGTCAGATTAATGCAAATGTTTAATTCTTTTTGA
The DNA here is from genome assembly GCA_036984385.1 of Crenuchus spilurus. Taxonomy (NCBI): domain Eukaryota; kingdom Metazoa; phylum Chordata; class Actinopteri; order Characiformes; family Crenuchidae; genus Crenuchus; species Crenuchus spilurus. Next base: position 10,066 of record BRDA01053187.1, on the reverse strand, counting down.
AAACCACAGATACCATTTCCTTTGGACTCAAGAGGAGAGATAAGATCCAGCTTGTTATTAGTCATAAATGAGTAAATATGTTTTTATGAAATGGTAAAATGTCTCACTTTTAGCATCTGGTATGTGTTCTATGTAAATAAAATTTGAGTCTATGAGATTTGCAGATCATTGCATTCAGATTTTTTTTACATTTCACACAGCATCAAATCTATGTTGGAATTGAGGTTGTTAATGTTTCTACTAAATACCTAGAACATGAACTTTGATGGCCATGTAGGCTACAACTTATTATTGTAAAAAATCTATTAAATGTTTGAATATAGTTGCTGATGCAACATTAAATAAAATCAACAATAACAGCCTGTTTAGAGTATCCATTGTTGGTTTAGATATGAGTGGGGGGGATTGTTACTAACTAAAAATTAAGGACATTTTTTATGTTTGTGTCATATGTTAGCCCAGAGACCCCATGCTAAAGAAGAGGGATGACTTTGAGGATATACTTGAAGAAAGACGCAACTCCAGCGATTTGAGATATGCTCTCAGGTGCTACACCCCAGCTCTCTATAAGGGGCTGGTGCCCTGCAAAGCCAGCATGCTGAAAAGCATCGTCCTGCAATCAGATTCATTGCAGTATGTCATAAACCAGGTAAAACCACTGCACATGGTCCACAAAGACTAAACCTGATTTATCTGCTATATACTGTAGAAGTCTGTCAGAACTAACTAAAAGGCTAATGCAGCTGTCAAACTATCAACTTATGTAACTATGGACTTTTATAGTCATAAATTAGAATATTATAGAAAATTTCATTTGTGTCCCAAACTTAATTCAGAAAAATTATCCATCATACATGTTATATTCATTACATGTAAAGTGACAATTCAAGCCTTGGTTTTCTTTTAATGTTCATCAGTATGGCTTACAGAAATCCAGAGTTATTAGAATGTTTCATTTGGATTGTGAGTGAATTACTGTCCAAACAGTATGCATATCTCAGCTATAACTGCCACATTACTAATATCAACTGTCTTACCTGGGCTAAGGAGAAAAAGAGTCTGAGACACACAATCCAAGCTGTCAGAAGTCCATTGTGTAGTTTCTGCAGTCTGTGATGGTTTTAGGTGCTGGTGTTGGTCCACTGTGTGTAGTCCAAAGTCAACATCTACCAGGAGATTTTACAGCACTTCATGCTTCCATCTGCTGACAAGCTTGGAAGATGCCTGTTTCCTTTTCCAGCAGCTGCTCACAGTGTAAACACTACTACTGAATATAATATTACTGTATTTGATTGGCCAGCTCATGAGCTATAAATAATACTGATCAACATAAAAAAATGGCTGTCACTTTACAAATGAATATTAAAATGAACCAAAATGATTTTTCACAATTTGATGTATGTATAGACTGCATGCCTGAATACTGACATTGTTTAAACAGATGCTAGTTGATTGTTGTACATTTTTATTCCTTGTTAGCTATTTTATCCTTATGGCTCAGGTGCAGAGCAAACTTCAGACACCAGCCTTCCTGAGCTGGTCCTTTTAAGTTCTTGCTGAGACCTGGATCTGACGCTTCAGTAGTTGTACTAGTTGGCTATATAATAGATAAGTCTGATTTATATTTATTTCCTTTCTCTCACTTTCTGACTGTAGGTGTCAATGGAGTGTGGGGAGTCTCTCGAGGTGGTCCAAGAGGAGGCGTCTGTGCTGTTGGAGGAGATGGCCCATCGCCTGCAACTTGGCACCATCCGCTTTTTCGCCTACACACTCAGCAAAGCCTTCAAAGCACTCTTCCGCAGAGTGTGTGTCAATGAGGAGGGCATCCAGAGAGTGAGTCCAGCTGCTGACCGCACTATCACAGCTATATAATACATGACCCAGGCCTTGAGCATCCCTGCACTTACCATGGCCCCGTGTCGGTTTTGCATTTAGGCAGCTGTGTCAACAGCCACGAAGGGCTGCTTTTACTTCCAGCCATGCTGGAGCTTGTACTAGAAGAGATGTTTTCACTATAGTTCACCTCAAAAGGTTTTATCAGCCTGTTGAGCTTCCCAGATTAGTCATGGACTGTGAAAAACTTGACACTGGGTTGCAAAATCTTCTCACAAGGTTTATGTAAGGGATGATGCACCAGTCAGTATTGGAAAATAAATCCCAGTAGGAGGAGTCAGGGCAGAAGAAGGGCTTTGTTTCATCTATAAGGGAATTATTTTCCAATACTGACTGCTGGACTGTACATTATCTCACTTATTATACAACCACTTGCCAAAATGATAAACTTCACACATCATACAGTGGAACCTCAGTTTTCAACATTAATCTGTTCTAAAGTGCCTGATGATAACCAAAACTAATGATAACAGAAACAATATTTCCCGTAAAACATAATGTAAATCCAATTAATCTGTTCCAGATTAAAATATTCCATCTCCAAATATCCACAGTATTAACAATATACATTTTATATAGAATGACTGTAGTTTTACATACAGAAGACAATGAGAAATAAATAGAAAAGACTAATGAAATGGACAAATGAATTTAACATCACTCTTACAGGTTTATGCTCTGATTTAGAGCATGCCGGTGTTTTGTGGCTGGCAGCCTTTGTTTTGTACATCTGTTCTCAGGTTTTCAGCCTCTTTGCTTTCGCACCTGTTTTCAGGTGATTGCGCTACGCACCGTTGCATTAGTGTGATGTGTTTTAGTTTGTTTTGAGTCCTATCAATGAGAAACAAAGCCAGAGAAGCAACAAACACGTGGGTGAGTGACAAATGAGTGGGTGGAAATTAGAGGCGATTCACGTAGGCATGCCAAAGAAAACCGGGTGGATGAACAGTAACTGGGGCAAAATTTCCCTGAAAAAACTACGATAATCAGGGCAAATGATAATTGCGGTTCTACTGTATTTTTAAGATTTTCTTATTTTGTGACTGAGAAAAATAGCCCTTTCAGAAAAATAATGCATAGCTGTGTGTTCGCCTATCTGCAAACTTAAATTAATAGGCTTTTTTTCTGTTTATTGATGTTGAATTGAATACTTTCTTTAATGGTGACTTTTCTGATTTCTGGGCCACCAGTGCTCCCATGTTCTCCCTAAATATTGAAACTGACGGTTCAATCTTTCATTTTATTTATATTTTTCTCTGCACTGAGATTCTAAATCGCAACTGTAACTAGAGCCACTGTTAGACTCAAATGACCACAAATTTGCATTAAAATAAGTGACAAATGGCGTCTACTGATTGGTCCAGTCGGATCTGGGGACCCAGTGTGCCTTCCTCTGAGCGCGTTAGACTCTCCAGTTACGGTGTATCAGCGGTGGTTCAAAAAAGAAGCGGTGGCTGCATCACACGCAACGGAGGAGGCTTGTGCTTGCTTGCACCCTCCTAGAGTCAGGGACATTGCAAAGTGATGGGGAGAGGCCTAACGGAGGGGATGGACTAATTGGCTACCACTACATTGAGAAGGGGATAAAAATGGCAAAAACCTAGAAAAAAAATAAAATAAATAAGTGACAAAGTCTGGTGTCAATGGCAGTGGTCATTCACTGTAATCGGTAGTAACTAAGAAGAAATATTAGATCTCTGAAAGTTTGGATGACCCACTCAAAACAGTGTGATGTTCTGTAGCATTCTGATGAGCCATTGTTATTGATATATCATTATAGCATTGAAGTGCAAATGAGTTACATGTACATTTCAAGCAGCTAAAATGGCTTGAAAGTTCTAACTTGTATCAGCAGCTTAATGCTGAGTGTTGAATGACAGCCTTTCAATATCAAACTATCATTAACTGAAACCCTTTTCTAAATTGACTTCACTGCTCAGATGGACTTGATTAGCTGTTAATCATTAGCACTGGTGACCTAAAACATTGACCACAGTGGTTTCTGTGAATATCTGGGATGTTTCTCATAGTCAGTGTGTTAGATGAGGAAGACGTGAGCGACAGCAAGGTGCTCCTGGTCAGCAGGGATCTGTTGTATATATTGATCCTGGTGTCCAAATTCTCCAGTTGAGCGTCTATGGGTTGTGCTGGAAGTCGAGTCTCCTCTGGCTCTAACCTATAATTTGCAGGACTTGATGGATCTGCTGCTCAATGTCAGATAACACAGGACATCATAGAGTCCATGGCCTAGCAGGTCAGAGCTGCTATGGTAGCACAAGACGGTGAACCAGCATAAGTGTCGTATTAACATATTGGTCATAATGTTTTGGCTCATGTGTGTATATGGTTTATGCTGTGTATTGATTCATTTATTATTTTCAACATTTATTCATGCTGTATAATTAGCATTGACCAGTTGATTATCTTGATTTATAACCTAAAGCCTATGTTGATTAGCTGATTGATTATGTGCATTGATTATTTGTTCCAGCTTCAGCAGGCCATTCAGGAGCATCCAGTGGTTCTTCTGCCGAGTCACCGCAGCTACATGGACTTTCTGATGATGTCCTACATCCTGTACACTTATGACCTGGCTCTGCCTGTCATCGCTGCAGGAATGGGTGTGTATGTCTTGTGGTACCATACAGTTCTGTATTTTATGTGATAAAGTTCTCCATGCTGGAACATCTGGATTGAGCTTTGTACTGTAACACTACAGGTAACACCACTACAGTTAGATGTGCTTTGCAGTTTGGGTTCAAACTTTGGGGGGTTCTGAAGATTTAAAATGTGGTTTATATATTAAAATGTTGTAACTAATAATTGAAGAGATGTTGACTGTATATAGGGATGTTACAGTATATGAATTGGTGAATTGGCCTGATGTTTTTGTACTTCAGACATCTGGAATATATTGATATTCTGTTTTATATGTGAAGTCAGTACATTATTGGATTTTTTAAGTTAACCCACAGCTTTATTGACTTTCATTGAACAGATTTTATGAGTATGAAGTTTGTTGGAGAGATGTTACGGATGTCTGGAGCTTTTTTTATTCGCCGTTCGTTTGGCGGAGATAAACTCTACTGGGCGGTCTTCTCTGAATATGTGAAGACCATGCTGAGAGTAAGCAGGATTTATTCATCTGTTAATCCATCCTTCCATCCATCTATGCTGGCATATGGCTAAGTACTAGTGTTTGTTAGCAGCATTAGTCTCACAGCTCCAGAAGTAAAATAATAAAAAAAAGAAATATTAAAACTAGTGTACGTATTTGGTCATGTTATTCTTTTAATAATATTCTGTTAGACTTGTTATTGAGTGACTATTTTTTATTATTTATTAATAAGGATTATTACAACTAACTCAATAACTACCATAATTTTTTTTCTGCAACTACTACTATGAATTACCCAGTAACTACTTAGTAACTATTCATCAGTAACTACTATGGATTACTCATCACTACTATGAAATATATACCTACTGTTAATTACTTAGTGTCTACTATCAATTACTCAGTAAATACTGTGAGTTCCTCATTAATTACAGAGAATTACTCAGTAACTACTATGAATTACTTAGTAATTACCATGAATTACGCAGTAACTACTATGAATTACTTAGTAATTACCATGAATTACACAGTAACTACTGATAATTACTCTGAATACTGTGCTTTACTCAGCGTCCACTGCAAATTACACAGGAACTGCTATGAATTGCAGATACCGATCATAAGTTGTAATGCTGAAAATTCCTGGTACAAAAGATAATCAGATTGTGAGTGTTTGCTGCCTAAAACGTCTGCATCTGTTGAATTCTGCAGAACGGCTATGCACCAATCGAGTTCTTCCTGGAAGGAACACGAAGCCGAACAGGAAAATCACTGACGCCAAAGACAGGTAATCTGATCTTATCTCCATAATGTGCTCTGCGTGAAGGATGTTGAACATCGGAGGCATTTTTTTTGCTCCAGTGTTCTGTCTCGTCTGGCTGTTTGACGGAGGGCCCGTGCTGACTCCTGCATAATATTACGCAGCGTCAAGCCTTTCGCCCATTTTCATTCCAGCTCATTTTTTTCTAGCTCCTCCGAAAATAAATGGGAGGTGACAGGAAAAGGCTTTTTCCGCCGTGTGGGTTCCAGTGGCAGCTGCTTGATCCGCCCCTGAACCAAATTTCAGAACGGCTTCACAATCGAGTCTCAGCAGCAGTGATTTAATGGCCCCGTCTTATTTATGGAGGCAAAAGTTTAAAGTGACGAGCCAAACTCTGCAGCTCTGCTAACATCCGTCATCAATCAGAGCCAAAAATATGATTTCTGAACAAATCATCCATCCTTCTGAACACCAAGACCAGACAGGCTGCTGTCACATCTCCTAATAATCTCTCTCTCTCATCCCCTTCTCTCTCTCACTCTTTGTCTCTCCCTCTTCCCTCATTCTCTCCATTTTTCTCTCTCACTCTCTCTGTTACTCTCCATTTTCTCTTTTTCTCTCACTCTCTTCTCTCTCTTTTTCTTTTTCTCTCCATTCTCGTTGTGTCTCTCTCTCTCACTCTCTCTGTTACTCTCCATTGTCTCTTTCTCTCTCACTCTATTCTCTCTCTCACTCTCTAATCTCTCTATTTTTCTTTTTCTCTCCATTCTCTCTGGCTCTCTCTCTCTCTCTCTCTCACTCTCTAATCTCTCTCTATTTTTCTTTTTCTCTCCATTCTCTCTGTCTCTCTCTCTCTCTCTCTCTCTCTCTCTGTCTCTCTCTCTCTCTGTCTCTCTCTCTCTCTCTCTGTCTCTCAATCTATTCTCTCTCTCACTCTATTCTCTCTCTATTTTTCTTTTTCTCTCCATTCTCTCTGTCTGTCTCTCTCTCTCTCTCTCTGTCTCTCTCTCTCTCTCTGTCTCTCTCTCTCTCTCTGTCTCTCTCTCTCTCTCTGTCTCTCTCTCACTCTATTCTCTCTCTCACTCTCTATTCTCTCTCTATTTTTCTTTTTCTCTCCATTCTCTCACTCTCTCTGTCTCTCTTTCACTCTCTCTCTCTCTCTGTCTCTCTCTCTCCCGCTCTCTCAGGTCTGCTTAATATAGTGATGGAGCCATTTTTTAAAGGTGAAGTGTTTGATGTTAATCTTGTGCCGGTCAGCATCAGTTATGAGAGAATTTTGGAGGAGACTCTTTATGCTCGAGAGCTGCTCGGAGTGCCAAAACCCAAAGAGTCGACATCTGTGAGTAACACACCTGTCTTCTCCCTCCACACACTTCAGTCCCCTGATTTAGTCAGACTGTAGTGTTGTGGGGGCAGAGAGCTCACGCATGACCATGGCGGTGATTAGCCTCATCTGTAGTGCCTGGGTCAGGTGTCTTGCTCTAGGGCACTTCAGCCATTTCCACAGGCTCAGGGCACCTAACCTTTCAGCCCCAAGCCTGCTCCTCTAACCTTTAGGCCACGGCTGCCCCCAAAGATGAATTAATGAATATCAGTGTAAAATGTCAGTTATTGGTATAATTTATTACTAACAGTCATTAATATTAGTAATATTTGTTACTAATAGCACTGGAAAATGAAAATCAACCTGCTTGACCCCTAATCTTTATATATATGTACACACATCTTCTAAAAGATCTGACTGGAATGTCTCATTAACTAATCTCAAATCAGCATTACAGTGATATGAATAAGATCACAGGATCAAATATTTCAGCTTTAAGTTCACTTTAAATGGTCAACAGCCATGCAATCAGCAGATGAATCTATTTAGGGAAGCACAGCCTATGTTAGAAAAATCTTCTTTGCATATGTGGTGCAGTTGCATATTTTCAAATTGTGCAGCTTTAATGTATTGTTACTAATTTACTTGTCTTTTTTTCTCTCAGGGTCTGTTGAAGGCTCGGCGCATCCTCAGTGAGGATTATGGCAGTATGCACATCTATTTTGGTCACCCTGTGTCTGTGCGAAGTTTGGCTCAGGGCCAGGTTCACCGCTCTCAGTATAACTTGGTGCCCAGGTGATCCACCCACTGCTACAGTGCTAAGCAGCAAAAATGCTAGCATGTTATCACAGAAAGCCGGGCTGGATTAGAACAGCAATACCAGCTAGTGTTCATATATCATTTTTCGTTTATATTTGTAAACTTTCTAAAATTAATAAAATGCACAAAAAAAAACTAAGAAAAATGTTTTAGCCATTTAACTCCACTTCCATTCAAAGAGGACTCACAGCGCTCTCTAGTGTTTAGCTTCACTTTTAATATAATGTGTTAATCCTCTGGAGTCGGCTCTCTCGCCAGTGGGGACAAAACCAAAATTCCGCAAAAACACTTATATAACTTTATATTTTATCCTATAAAACTAAACGGACCCCGGAAACCTTAAAGGGTCTACAGAACAGGCTGATGTGTTAACTGTGTTCTTATGTTGCTGATATTTCTGCCTTGTATGTGTTCAGACATATTCCACAGAAGCCTGCTGCAGACACTCAGGCATTTGTAAGCGATGCTGCGTTCCGTTTGGTGCGTTTGCAGGAGGAGAACATGGTTCTAAGGCCGTGGGTTCTCGTTGCCATGCTGCTCCTGCAGAACCCAGGGGGGATGGACCTGTCTTCGTTGATTGAACAGACTGATTGGCTCAGACGACTGGCTCTGAGCTTCGGAGCATTCTTAGACTGGCCGGGTAAATGCCACATACACTAAATGTCCAAAAGTTTGTGGACACCCCTTCTAATGAATGCATTCAAGCTGACACAGATGTATAAATGTACACTCAGCTTGTCTTGTCTCTGTAGAGAAGTACTGCCAATAGAATAGGAATAAACATGAACTGGTTGGCACCATGTCTAATGCCAGACGTGGGCAAGAGGTGTATAAAGCCCCCCCCCAGCGTGGTGGAACTGTGTTCTCTGCTTCATCCAATAGTTTTGGATGAGTTGGGGTTGACGTGGTGTTGATTATCAATCATCCTGTGCTCACTGATGCTCTTGTGGCTGAATGCAATCAAACCCTCACAGCAAAGCTCCAAAAAATAGTAGTGAGACTGAAGACAGTGAAGTATACTGTATGTATGGGAAAAGTAACATAAAATCTGCTTCTCTCTCTCTCTCTCTCTCTGTCTCTCTGTCTCTCTCTCAGAACGTGAGCCCTGCAGTAAAGTGGTTAGCTTCAGTCTGACTCCACATAAGAACCTGGTGTGTGTGACGGGAGGATGTGTGAGACTGACTGTTCCTGACACAATGGGGGCGGAGTCTACAGCTGAAGAGGCGGTGTTTAACCAGGCGGTCACTGTGCTCTCCTGCGCCTCTTACAGGAATCAGATACTGCACCTGTTTGTGAGACCTGCACTCCTCGCTGTGGCCATGCAGACCGCTAACTCCAACAGGAAAGGTCAGAGGCTGGTGTGTGTGTGTGTGTGTGAGTGTGTGAGTGTGTGAGTGTGTGAGTGAGTGTGTGAGTGAGTGTGTGAGTGAGTGTGTGAGTGAGTGTGTGAGTGAGTGTGTGAGTTGTGTGAGT
>BRDA01053186.1:363-27099 GCA_036984385.1 Crenuchus spilurus | reverse complement strand
CTGAGAACACTTTTTAATGCCTGGCTAATGTACGTGCTCCCTGATGAATTGAGTTGTGAAACAATTAGTAAATGACCTTATTGCCTGCAATAAAAGACCTCTCCATGTGCTTCCTCAAGCTTTGTGATTAACTTTTAAATGGGCATGGCATCGTGTGCGTAGACTTCTACAGCGAACATGTAGAGAAAGAAAAGAAAAGAACTGATTAGCTAATATGACTAATAAATAAATGAAGCTTATGCTACGAGTAAAATATAAAAAGTCTACAAACACAATACAGAACTGCCAACAATCAGGCTAAACAAGTTGCAGCTCCATTCAAACTGTATCAACATTAAAACTAAAAAGACTATAAAATATGACGGTTTACCTTTTTGAATGAAATTTTTACACCATATTCTAATTTTTGGAGATGCACTAGTGGACACCCTAATTAAATTGTAATTTAATAATTATAATTATAATTTAATAATTATAATATTTTTTTAATTGTAATTTAATAATTATAATTATAATTTAATAATTTATAATTTAATAATTATAATGATAATGTAATAATAATTATAATTAAACAAACAACACATTATTTTAAATGTGTAGAAGTGCACAGTAAATCTGCCAGTGTTAAATCAACACTAATAGTGTTGATTTAACACTGGCAGATTTACTGCGTGATGTCACATTATTTTATGCTTTAATTAGAACAGTATGTCAAATTCAGGAAATAACTAGAAGCACTAAAATTTGCAACAAAATTCCATAATTATTCCTGTCAAGGGAATAATTCCTGCCATTTAAGCGGGCAAGTCTCATCTCTCCCCATTTCTGAATGACCTACTGTATATTAAAAACAGGATGAGGTGGAGGAGGCTGCATGTTGTTTGCGATTCGTGTCTGAGGTGACTTACTGCACTGGACAGTCTGGCACCATCCATGTGCTTTTATGACAGCTGCTGATACAACATTCCAGGGGGCTGATGTGTTATCTGTGCCTGAGCAAACACACCTGTAATTAGGAGGCTATTTCAGTCGCGGTCCTGCCCTGTGCGCCGTCTCGTTTGAGTATCGCTTTAGCCGAGGGTTGAGGGGGACGACTGAAGCAGGCTGAGGCATCCTGAATTTGGGCTTCCTGGAGAGAATCAAAGTGGTAGTTTTGGTGAAAAAGCTAATCAAACATACAGAACATGGCTCTAAAAGTAGACATGTTTGGTGTGCAGGTGGATCATTCATAGCACTGTGACACTGATGTGGTGGTGGTGTGTTAGAGGGTGTTCTGCTGGTAAGATGTTGTTTGACGGTGGCTGATTGACCTCACAAGATGCTCTGTTAAATATAGGACAACTGCTCATCCTCACAGTCAGTCCCTTCCCTTTGATTTCCAGACTCAGCGTTTGTTCGGTAGACCTAGCAACCTGTCAGTCCTGCCTTGCCGGGTGTGTGCTCCTGCGTCATTTGACATCACTCTCACCTTTGAACACACTCTAAAGGTGGAGAAGTGTTTTGACTAGAAAAGCGTGTGAGAAGACACTCCACCTGTTAAATCACATCTACCATTATCGCTTACTTATTATTCAGTTATAATCTTAAAGAAAAGGCCATTTTTATGTATTTTACCACTTACACTCGTTTAAAACTGGAAGCTAACAATGCTAACAATCACTAGAACTCAATAGTCACCTAAATAGCACAATCGTTTCTGTAAAAAATACATCTCTCAGCTCACTCAATCTGCATCCAGATCTTAATGACGGTGTCACAGACTGGTCGGTGTGGTTTATGACATCGTATGACTTATTATAAACTGACCTCACTGCTGTAGGTAGACACTTCCGACAGCAGCAGGGCAAAACCACACAGGGGTGTCAAACTCCAGTCCTGGAGAGCCTGATTCCTGCACAGTTTGGTGATCTTCCTGATTAAACGCACCTGATTCAACCCAGCAGGTTTAATTACATTGTCAGAGCAGAGAAATCACCAAACTTTGCTGGACACCAGCCCTCCAGGACTGGAGTTTGACACCCCTGGTTAAACTGTGAGACCTTAATTAAGATCTGAATGTAGTTTCAGTTGGTTGAGAAGTTTTGTTGATGCATTTTTACAGTAAAGAAAGGCATATATATGTCCCAAACAAACAGAACTGAGGAATCTGTACTGTAAGGGCGCCCTCTTGTGGTAAAATCTGATTTCTAAGATTAACCCACATAATGTGCCTTCAGTGCTGTGCAGCCTGGGACGCAAAATCTAAAAGTGTACAGTTTTAGAAGTAAACAGTACATTGTTAGCATATTACACATTTTTAAACATTTTCTGAACATTTCATTCTATTTCAAATCACATATTTCATGTGATTGGGCAAGATTTGTAGATTGAAATGGAAAATCTTAATAAATACAATAAACTAAAGTTGAAAATAAAAGAGATCGATGAGGCCAATTGATTTAAAATCACATTAATACAAGTGAAACAAAAAAAAATATTGAAAAAATTGTAAATATTGTAATATTTTCTATTAATTACACAAAGTGACATATTTCAATATTTTTTTTGTTTTACTGTTTAAAAGTTTGGCTTTTAGCCCAGCAAAAAAAAAAAAATCAAATTATTAGAATATTTAATTTGGAATTTGAGTAAATTACTATTCAAACAGCATCAACATGAAAACATCTGTATCACTTTATGTATAATAAATATATGACTTTATCATTTTGAATTAAATGAACAACAAATGAACATTTTCATGATAATTAATCTTTGGAGATGCAAATATTATATTATAAATATTAAAGTATTATATTAAAAGATGATTTTAAAGTGTGTGTGTGTGTGTAAACTGGATATGAATGGCTTAATTGTGCTCTAAAACACATCGTCCTCATAAACACACACTCACAAACACGTCATGCCCATAAAGCACTCGTTCCCTGGAAGATGATTCATTGGTGGAGTCGATTGCTGGATGTAAACAGGATCTGGCACTTTTGATCTTAAGCCTAGTCTGTCAGGAGAACGGCTGCCACAGTTTCACCATGTGTTTTGGGCTAATACAACTAGAGGCCTTTACTAACACACACACACACACACACACACACACACACACACCTCGTGATCTGCTTTCTGCTGCACTTGCTAAATTGCAGTGTGTTGTGTCCCTGCGTGTGTCTCGTGAGGCGAAGCGGCCTGCCGGGGCCACATGACGGCAGGAATTCCTCACTGCTTTGGGCCTGATGTAATCCCTAATACAGGCTTTCAGGAAGCAGGGGGAAAAACATGCGACTGCCAGCTGGCACTCCCTGCTTGTGTGTGTGTGCCCTCACACCTCTGACACACTTCAGCTCCAGGGCAGGCAGGTGCCACATTCACTGACACTCTAATTTATATCAGTTTTCACAATAACAGATACAGAAAACATGTCTGTGTTTAGACCCCAGGAGCGTCATCCATACTCCCCTCTTGCTCACCTTGAGCCGAGTGACAGTGACACTGTATTGACCGTAAATGAAAATAAAACCCTCAGGAGAAAACCCCTTTACACAAAGCTGCTAGCATGCTATATTACTGCCTAATTCTCATTTATTACAGGAGTCTAACCCTTCATTACTCAGTGTGTTATGGTTATATACAACTGGTTGTATACAGGACCCACATATTATTGGGTGATCAGTACTGTGACACTGACACGGTGGCGGTGTGTTAGTGTGACCTCCAGCACTAAGTCTGAGCCACTTGCACCAGTGCAGCACACACTAACACGCCACCACCACGTCAGTGTCACAGCGCTGAGAATGATCCACCATCCACATAATACCTGCTCTGTGGGGGTCCTGATCATTGAAAAACAGGATAACAAAGCATACAGTCTGTACAAAGTGCACCTATATAGTCAGTGGAGCTGATAAGCAATGAATTGAATTGAAATAAAAGAATAACAATAATAACAGCTACTGACAGTTACAGCTTTGTCAGTAAACTAATCAAAATGAAACACAAGCCCAAACAACAGCTTCTTTTCAAAAAGCATGGCCAAAGTAAGTGGATCTTTGACCAAACCAGTGCTCACCTCTCATCCAGAGAAGCCCAGAAACAGAAGCTTCCTTATTTTGGACACATCATTAGAAAAACCAGGTCATCAGAAAAGATGGTTATGCTTAAGCAGTTAAAGCAAAAGCAGAAGATGACCAGCAAGGATGGATATAATCATGGGACAAGCCATTAAGAAGTCTAAAGACCCAAACACATCCATACTGTCATTATGAGTCAAAATCAGCTTAATAGTACTAACAAGAAACCAATACCAATGGATCCAGTATCTACTGTATCATTTTAAAAATTCAAACATTGTGCTTTACGTAAGGTTCAATCAATGGCCTTAAAGGCCTTTAGTTATGAATTTCATTAATTTAATGTATGAAGTGGAGGTGAACAACTCCACAATATGAAGCAGAGTAGGGTTTCCACCACCAAAGTCCATTAAATCATATAACGGGACACTTTGAGGCCCACGTATACCCCGGTTGCTACACATTGAGGCCTGAATGTGAAAGAAAACAGAAGTATCTGAACACTGATTGAACAAAACTGTCCAGTTATGTTAATTAGTTTCACACCTGCCAGCCAATCAGAAAACAGTATCCTGTGTTTGAGAATTTAAGATTAAGATTAAGATCAACCAATTTAGCCAATGTGATTTTTCACACAACGGAATTTGGCCTCCGCATTTAACCCATTTGTGCAGTGAAACACACACACACACACTAGTGAACTAGGCTGTGAGAATTTGTGCCCGAAGCGGTGGGCAGCCCTTATCCACCGGCGCCCGGGGAGCAGTTAGGGGGTTAGGTGCCTTGCTCAAGGGCACTTCAGTCATGTCCTGTCTGGGGATCGAACCGGCAACCTTCTGGTCACAAGACCAGACCCTTACCACTAGGCCATGGCTGCCCCCCACTAGCTACCCCCCACCACATTAACATTCAGGTACTTCTAATATTTCTGTTTATATTGAACAAATGACAGACTTTGTGAATTATATCCGTGGTACATGCATACTTAACAGCCTTAATGAGATTGTTAGTAGTGATTTACATTTACTGTACATTACAATCTGGATCATCTGGTTCAGAAATATGCACTTCCCACGTTTCTTTTGATGCCTGATAGAGACAAAAGTACGACAAAAATGGAAGGAATGTTTGTGAATTCCCCAAGAATAACATTCAGATTAAATATTTCCTCTTTTAGTTACAAACACAAATGCGGGATCCATTCAAAATAAAGGTAACAATGTAGGTTTTTAAGTAGAGGTTAATTTTGCATTGAATTTATTAGTTAATAGTTATTCCAGTCAATTAAATTCAGTAAATATCACCTGACCTAACCCTAACCCTGGTCTTAACTTTACTGCTGGTCCAAAACCTAACCCTGGTCCTAACGCTAATACTGGTCTAAAACCTAACCTTAACCATGGTCTTAACTTTACTGCTGGTCCAAAACCTAACCCTGGTCCTAACTCTAATACTGGTCTAAAACCTAACCCTAACCCTGGTCTTAACTTTACTGCTGGTCCAAAACCTAACCCTAACCCTGGTCTTAACTTTACTTCTGGTCCAAAACCTAACCCTGGTCCTATCTCTACTGCTGGTCCAAAACCTAACCCTAACTCTGGTCTTTACTGCTGGTCCAAAACCTAACCCTGGTCCTAGTTCTACTGCTCGTCCAAAACCTAACCCTGGTCCTATCTCTACTGCTGGTCCAAATCCTAACCCTGGTCCTAACTCTAATGCTGGTCCAAAACCTAACCTTAACCCTCACTGTAACTCTAATGCTGTTCTTAACCCTAGTCCTAACTCCACTGCTGGTCCAAAACCTAACCCAAACCCTGGTCCCAACTCTACTGCTGTTTCTACACCTAACCCTGGTCCTAATGCCAATGCTGGTAATAAACCTAACCCTAACCCTGGTCCTATGTCTACTGCTGGTCCTAAACCTAAACTTAACCCTTACTGTAACTCTAATGCTGTTCTTAACCCTGGTCCTAACTCCACTGCTGATGCTAAACCTAATCTTATCCCTGGTCCTAATTCCAATGCTGGTCTTAATCTGGGTCGTAACTCTAATTATGTCTCTGATCCTCACTCTGGACCAAACTCAAATGCTAGTCCTAAACCTATCCTTATCCCTGTTGTAACTCTTAACGCTGGTCTTAAACCTAACCCAAACCTTAGTCCTGATTCAAATGCTGGTTCTATTCCTAATCCTGAATATTAACACTGTTTCTACAGACAGATTGTTGATAATGAGAACATCTGTAGAGAACATGTAGATGTGTGTATAGAGGCTGACATCAGCCTCTCCAAATAAAGCAGCGTTTACACACGTCTGACAACCTCTCAGAACAGCTTCATATACAATTACTGTTGCTGCTGGACATTTAAGGGTGAATATCAGCCCATACGTGAGGCACAAGCGCTGATCCTGTCATGAACAAGAACGTAGAAGTGACTGTGTCTGAGCTGTTTCATTGGGACAGATGATGAAGAGAAGACATGATGAGTAGAAGAGTTTGGTAGGACACTCACCTCAGCCTCTGCATCGGCCTTCTTCTGCTGGCAAGGACATCTGCTGAAGCCTGTGAAGGGAGAGTGTAGCTGTGATAGTGCTCTCTCTCTCTCTCTCTCTCTCTCTCTCTCTCTCTCTCTCTCTCTCTCTCAGTATTGTCACTCTGTTCATTGTACTGTTCAACAGCATACTACTGACATTCCCCAGACTTAATCATCTTAAAGGGAAAGTACTGCAGCTTGTCACCTGACAGACATTTCCTATTTGTTCTCATTTTTTCTGTAAATGTTTAACTAACTCGCTGTATTTTCTTAATGTTTAACTTAAATTTTTTAAAATTCAAACAGAGACTGACTAAACATGAACAAAAATGAGATTAGAAAAAAAAGCTTCTGTTTGCACTACAGCAAAGAAAGATTAAAGGAGTAAATACAAATCTTTCATAAGAAAGTGTTCATTGGAATAACTGGCCTGGTTTACACCAAATGTACTCAAAATTACTCAAGCGTGCAAAACTGGAAAGACAATAGATCTGCAGCAAGAACCAGGAAATGTTACCTGTACAGGAGTTACGATTTAGTATATTGCAATATATTGTGATACTGCAAGATTATTTAGGTCCCATAGCAATGGCCATTGGTGTCATAGCAACCGCCTTGGGTCCCATAGCAACCACCTTGGGTCCCATAACAATGGCCGTTGGTGCCATAGCAACGGCCTTTGGTGCCATAGCAACCGCCTTGGGTGCCATAGCAACTGCTTTTGGTGCCATATGCAACCGCCTTGGGTGCCTTAGCAACCGCCTTTGGTGCCTTAGCCACCGCCTTGGGTGCCATAGCAACTGCCTTGGGTGCCATAGCAACTACCTTGGGTGCCTTAGCAACCGCCTTGTGTCCCATAGCAACCGCCTTGGGTGCCTTAGCAACCGCCTTGGGTGCCATAGCAAGCACCTAGCAGCACCTTAGCAACCACCTGAATTAACATTGCTACCACTTAGCAACACCTTAGCAACCACATTAGATTTCATAGCAACCACCTAGCAACCTTGTAAACTTTCTCAAGCAATGCAATCATAGGCAGGAGGGCCACAGTCCAGGAGATCCCAGACAGGCAGAGGGCAGAGAGGACTGTCATGTGACTGTGAGCAATGCCGTCATAGGCAGGCAGGAGGGTATTATCCATTACATTGGTTCAAACAGGGCAAGAGTTTTCAAGCCTTCTCTGTAGTTCCTTTAGCAAATGCATATCTAGTTTATATTGCAATTAATCCAGAAATCAGACTGAATATTGGTCTTAACTCCACTGCTGGCCTTAAACCTAATCTAACCCTGGTCAGAAATCAGATTGAATATTAAATTAATTTAATTAATTAAAGATACATTGATTACAAATTAATCCAGAGATCAAATTCAACAATATGTTGATAAATCTTCTAACTGCTGATTTGATCAAAGTGAATGTTAGTCTGGGTGGGAGTCCCATTGGAACAAACCAAACATCAGTACCGCTGATGGCAAACCTCCTCTAAAGCACAGCAGTCCAACAACCGCTCCACTGTGAGGTGGAAGACAATGACGTGGAAGAAATTTCGGGGTGGCCAAACCTTTGCAACTGCTTATGTAAGAAATTGGCCATCTGATACATATGAGACAGGGGTTTTAAAGATATTCCAATACTGTAATTTTTTGAAATACTGCAGACAATACTGTCAGAGGTGCTCTTTCACTACTCGGTCATATTGGAGTGGAAAAGTCCAATGGCTGATAGATTACAACCCTGCCATCATGAACCACAGTCTGCCACCAAAGTCTGAAACGAATATTTGCATTTACACTATAAATTTAAAAAACTGCATTTTTGAGAATCGATTATGTCACAAAATATATTATGAGACTTAATTTTAGTGACATTTTCTTACACCACTAAGAAAAAAAAGTAACATTGATTAAAGGGGATATTCTTTTTGTCTCTTGTTCACTAATGTGTTTCTGTCTAGATCTCTGCACTGTAGAAATGTAATTTTTGGGTGTTCAATCAGTCCAGATGATGCCAAATATACATGTAGAAAAATCCCGCAAATGAATAAATTGTCTAGAAAATTACAATCACGCAATGATTACTACATGAACAGGAGGAGAGCAGCTAATCAATCAGTAAGAACGTAATAAACTCAAAACATGGTCGAAGCAACTGATCACGTGAGCATGAAGTGTGTATCATTGTGGTACAGAAATTATGGAGCCTGGAGGGGTCAATTTTCAGCATCTCCAATTCACCTGAACTCTGAAATACTGAATATTCGACGTCAATGTGAATGAGTGGACGTGAATGAGAGAGTTGTGCCTGTGCAGGGTTTGTGACATCACAAAAACAGGACATTCAAAACAGGCTAACAACTAGAATATGATTAACCCAATTTAAAAAGTGTGCACCAGATATATCACTCACATATATAAGACCTTTACATAAATAAGATTTATTTCTATGCATCTCCAAAAATTAGATCGTGAAAAGTTTGAGCATTTTATATTAGCTGCACATAGTCAAGTCTTTTTTTGTGTAATGTTGATACCGTTTGATTAATAATTTACTCAAAATCCAAATAAAATATTCTAAAAATCTGAGATTCTGGATTTCTGATGTTAATGAGCCATAAGTCAACTGATCAACATTAAAGCAATAAAAAAGCTTGAAATATGTTATATATTATATAATTAATACAACATCAGAATCAGATTTACAGATTTATGTTGATACACACAAGTCATATTGTCTTTTTAGTGTTATATACAATATACAGGTTCTGTACATAATAATAATAATAATAATAATAATAATAATAATAATAATAACAATAATAATAACAATAATAATAGCAATAATAATAATAGCAATAATAATAATAATGATAATAATAATAGTATTATTAATAATAATAGTAATAATAATAATAATAATAATAATAATAATAATAATAGCAATTATAATAATAATAGTATTAATAATAATAATAATAATAGTAATAATAATAATAATAACCGGTTTGATCCCTGGGCAGGTCATGACTGAAGTGTCCTTGAGTTAGGCACCTAACCCCCAACTGCTCCCCGGGCACTGTGGATAGGGCTGCCCACTGCTTCGGGCACATGTTCTCACAGCCTAGTGTGTTCACTAGTGTGTGTGTGTGTAAATGCGGCAGTCCACTGTGTGCAATCACTTTCGCAATGCATCACACCAGGCTGAGTGATGATGATGTACATACACAGATCACATGGACTGGTGCATAAATGTTACGTTGAGGACATTTCTCTGTCTGTGGGTTCAGACTTTTTAATGCAGATTTAAAAACAGTAAAGCATTACAGAAAGTGAGCTTTTAGGAGAAAAAGAGTCAGCAGAAACAAGGGTCTGAAAAGAAAATCTGCAAGGTTGACTGTCATACCTCTGACTGACAATTGAAGAACTTGCTATGGCTCAAAAAAAAAAAAAATCTATCTGGGGAGACAAAGTGCAAACATTGCATTCCTAAACAATATCAGTTTACTCAAGAGACTGGTGATCAATGAGAGCTCTATTTGTAGAACTGGGGAGCATTAATAATTTAAACGCCCCACCTTTCAGCCAGAGAAATACTCTACTACCGGTATGCACTGACTCCTGGCAACAACACGCTGCTTAGGACGAGCTAATGCTCTTAGCACCATTAGCTAGAAGAATGCAGAATTTAATATACAGTCACTGAATTAAACTGGTCAACAACATACAGTTTCTTTAAGAACAGACCCATAAGAATGCTGCAGTTCATGACTTACACTAAGAGATGGTTATGTTTAACCATTTGCAACTATTAACATATAACTGTATTAAGCACTATTACATTGTTAGATGAATATTATGAATATTAACATAAGCTCTGATGCTGCATTTATTGATGATCCTCATCTGTGGCTCATATTCATGTGTTTATTTATAGCCGATAACACTGCTAAAGAAAGAAGTACTCTCGACATTTCTTAATACAGTTGTAACAACAATACTGTATATACTGCACTATAATAACAGTAGTGTAATAAACTCATTTATTTAATTTATTACACTTATCACACTGTGTACACATCTGCTGCTTTTTACACTCTGTATACTTCTGCTGAACACTTTACTGCCTGTACCTACTCTGTTTATTTAAGCACAACTGAGTGCAAAGCTATTCTGTACTTCATATATTATATCTACACCTATATTTTATGTTTGTATATATTTATATTTAGAATAAATATAAATATACACTTATTTAACAGTTCTCTACATATGTGTAAACATTACTAGTGCGTACACGAGTGCACACACAAACACACACATATATATAGATGACAGATAATCACTATACTTTATCTCATAAAGTACAGTTGTAGTACTGTATTAGTGTATAGTTAGACAGACTCTTTCTGGACTAAGAAGTAATGTAAATCCAGTTAATCTCTTCCAGACACTTTAAAATATTAACAAAAATACATTTGATATAAAATAACTATAGTTTACATACAGAAAACAATGAGAAATAAATACAAAAGACTAATGAAATGGATAAATAAACATGTAACATCACTCTTACAGGTTTACGCTCTGTTTTAGAGAGTGCCAGGGTGGTCCAGCATGCAGCCTTTGTTTTGTACACCCGTTCTCTGTGTTCTTGGCCGCTATTTATTTTCGCACCCCTTTTCAGAGGTAGTGCTGCGCGCTGTCACTTTAGTGTGACATGTTTTAGTTTGTTTTGAGCATTATCAATGAGAAACTATGAGAAACAAATCCAGAATTAAGGACAAACGTGTGGGAGGATGCATTGTTTTTGCAAAATTAGTAGTGAGTCATGTGGGCACATTGATGAAAACTGGGCTGATGAACAATAACTGGGACAAAATTTCCCTCCAAAGAGTCAACGATAACTGTATTGTACCATAACCAAGGCAAACCATAACCAAGATTACACTCTACCATCAAATATTTTTTTTGGTTCTGTGTAGAATAATTTTTGAAAGTAAATGATTCAAGAAAGCTGATATTTAATTATATTAGAGGTGCAAACAGCACTAATAGTCAGAGAAGCACCACTGGAATTTCCACTTCTGATACAATAATCATGAACATTTGATTGTGGCTGATAATGATATCATGCTACCAGTTTAAACAAACTATTTTAATGTATTACAGCCTCTCGAAAAAATAGAATATAATGAATTTGTTTTTAAAATTATTTTTATAAAATTATAAATAATGCATTATTTCACATTATTTTATTTTTTATGTGGTACTGTAAATAATGTACTGTAGTTTAAAATTTACATATTTTATGCACATTACAGGTAGCCACTGTGGGGTCAGTGGTGGTCACTGTGAGGTCTAGAAGAACAAACATTCCCAGTACACATGCTAAAAACAGGAGGTTTTTGGCATCATTACAATTTAGTTTATTGGCCAACAATATATCGGCTGCTGATATATCGTGCATCCCTACCAACAAAGTATATATGTCTATCAATAAAGTGAGATGTGTTAAAGACATTTCACCTGTCTCGCTGAAGAAACACACTGAACCCTTGGAGGGCTGCAGGAAAGGTCTGAACTGTGGTGAAGCTGAGGGGCTTTCCAGTGAAGGGAAGTTCACCAGTAAACAAGCTGTAGAATTCAAAAGAACAAACCACATTCCATGATTACAGTGAGCACCGACAAGCCCATCAGCCCATCAGCTGCTTTTACGACTGAGTGATGGTGATGGAGGTCCTTGGGCTTGTTCAGTAACTCCCATTGATTTTCCTCTGTTCCTCAAGTCAGCATTATTGGTTCAGGGAAGGGGATGAGGGTGGCAAAGGTGACAGCGGGTGTAGAATCACACCCCAGTGAACATGCCAATAACATCTTACGCTTAAGTGCCAGGCCCAGCGTAAACACAGCAGAGATTTTAATAAAGTAAACTGCTCAGAAAACTGACTGACATACTGAGAATAATACTTTTAATCTGCAAGAGTCTGCGTGTGGGCCTGCTGTTTGGTTCCATTGAAAACCTATGTATTAATTTCCAGCAAGTTAGTAGCATCTCCAAAAATTAGAATATTGTGGAAAATTGTATTTAATTAAAAAAGTAAACTATTTATATTTATTACACATTAAGTGACACATTTCAAGCCTTCTGTGCTTTAATACAGATGCTGTTTGAACATTAATAACTATTATTAGTGAACATTAATAACTCCAAATAAAATATTCTAATAATTCTGGATTTTTATGAGCTATAAGACAAACTTTTTCATGATATTCTAATTTTTATGTGTCTGTATTACTGAGTATTTAAGACCCTTTAAAATCAGAAGTTTTTGTATGATGTATCATATTTCTATGAGTAGTTCCCTCATAATTAATCATAGTAAATAATAAATGAATTGATAATAGAGAATACTAAATGGCCTCCTGGACAGCTTAGCAGTGGACTTTCTTTCAGTGGAGAATAATGTAAAAATGCTGTGTAGTCCAGGTCTAGGCTTAATCCCTGTATGAGAAACCATCCCTAGAGGTTTGTAGATGAACCCACACTTTCAAACATAGTGGTCTTTTTAAGGTTTTAAGATTAAGACTGAATAACAAGCTTAAAAAGTTGAAATACACTGAAACATAGAGAGAGAGAGAGAGAGAGAGAGAGAGAGAGAGAGGGAGAGAGAGTAGCTAGAATATCAAAAGTACACCTGTGAAAGCACACTATCTTACCTTGTCTGAGTCCAGTCACCGGATACCTGGGTATTGTCCAGTATTCCCAGAAGTCAGAAGGTCTGAGCTGTTGTCCTCTGGATGGGTCAGCACTGAGTGAAATGTACACAGCTGCTGCTGTTGACCACAAGCCAGAGCTCCCTTCAGACAAGCCAGTACAAGTCAAGGCATGTTCCTGTTCAACACAGCGCCCTCTGCTTCAGAGAGAGAGAGAGAGAGAGAGAGAGAGAGAGAGAGAGAGAGAGAGAGAGAGAGAGAGAGAGAGAGAGAGAGAGAGAGACTCAGCATCAGAGCTGAAGGGACAAATGAGAGGTTTCTATTCTGTATCAGCCTCAACAAAACTCCAAAAGTTAGTAAACCAGTCAAATCTCCTTTATATTCAGAATCTGCTCAATTTGGTGTAGTAAATTGTGCTCAAATGTCAAATAAGGTGAATGTCCCCCTTAATTAATATATGTATATACACATACACACACACACATTTTTGTTTCTGACATAATTTGAAAATCCCTACAACTTTTTACATTGTCTGTAAATTTCATGATGACCGGACCAAAATAAATGATGTCAAAAACCATCTGGTTCCATTGACTTCCATTAAAAACAAAGTACGTTTTTTCTTTCTCCTGAAAAGTTTTAATTTTTTAATATTTCTGTATTTACAAATAAATTATACATATATATTACACTGACATCAATAACACATTGTGTGTGTGTATGTGTTTGTGTGTGTGTGTGTGTGTAATATACTTTGTGAAAAAATTATGTCTTAATAGATAATATGTATTAAGACATCGTGTATTTATGGAAAATTATTTACTAATTTACTACATTCATTATAAAATTGTTCAGTATCACATCAGAAAAGCTATATTTTGACTAATACAGTCAGGCTGGACTTTAACTGTCATTATTTAGTACAATCTGGATCTTTTATTCAGCCTGCTTTTTAATATGGAGCTTACATTGCTCCCCCTAGTGGCTGGTTTCATAGAGCACAGTAGTGTAACCTGAGAGTCTTCACCTTAGTTCACATCTGAGCACATCTGTGTATGCTAATGATTTGTCAAAATTATACAAATATTTATTTTTTTTAATTTTTAAAAAATCATATAATAAGTCCGCTACAAATGTGTGTAAAACTTTTAAACTATTATAAAAAAAGTTATGTTTTTAGGAAAATGAAGTCAGTGAACATGATTTTGATAAGTTGAACTTTCACTTTAATTTTAAATGTATGCATTTCATTTAAACATTTGATTTGAGTTGTTAATATAATGCAAATTAATTAATTTGACCATTTTAACACAGAATTTATTATAATAAAATATGAATATATTTGTATTTAATTTAATTTAATTTTAAAAAATATTATCAGTGCATCTTTAATTATAATTGTATTGATGTCATGTTTTATGTCATGTGGAAATGATGATGTTAACTGTGTCAGAAATGACCTTTTTCAACTTGAAATTTGATTCAAACATTTTTTTTACACATTTCTGCTACTTTCTTCAGCTTTTGATAAAAATAAAGTGTATACTTATGCAGTATTTTTAGCAATAATAATAATAATAATAATAATAATAATAATAATAATAATAATAATAATAATAGTAATCCTCTATTTTAGTAAAGAAAACTATGGCAGGTGTGTTGTAATGAAAATGAGTGGTGACCAATTGTTCTGAACTGTTAAAGAATATGATAATGAGGATGATAATAAGTGACAAACTGGTTTTTCATGGTTTTAACATTCAGCGAAGCTGCTTTATTTTAGGGATTTAGTATAAACGGACCAATTATGACTGAAGTATACAGACTGTTACAACTACACAAAGGTTAAACAAGCACATTAGCGGAATGTCTGCAAGCGTTAGCAGTGAGGTATCATGCTTATGCAAAATCAAGATTGAAATGGCATTATAAGAAAATGTTGGCATTATAGTGCAGATAAAAAAGTCCATTTTAGACCACCTCCGGTCTTACTGTACAGCATATGGTCCTTTAATCTGTGAAAATCTAAATTATTCCCATCAACGAGCTCTATTAAAGATGTTCCTGCTCTTGTGGTTTTTCTCTAATTAGGCTTGATCCAATGGAGCTCTCTGCAGGAGAAGATGGGGTGTAATAGTTTTACAGTAGTTGGTTTATGAGTGCAGCACCCTGGAGAAAGTTCATCACTGGGCAGAGTTACAGTGCAGCAGCACAAGTCAGCTCTCTCTCTCTCTCTCTGCAGTCTGGGCTACTGTACAATGCTGAAGTGAGGACTGCATCCAAGCGCTCTCATACTGATGACCTTATCAATAAACTCAGCAAAGTCACCAAAGCAAGCATTTTCCTCATTCCCACTGCCGCTCTACCCCAGCATCCACTCTGCCTCTGTGAAAATGAAGCCTTTCCCTCTATCATTACCTTGTGTCGCTGTCTGCATGAGGACTAATGGACTGATGCCAATGTGGACGGGCTGCTATAAGTAAAAATGTGGGTCTGGAGTGTGTCCCACTGCAGATAGCCCTCCACTCCTGCACATGTGGCTGAGCAAGCCAGAGGCTGCAGTGGCCATTAAAGCCAGCGATGGCAGGCGAGCGGCCTACTCTCTGCTGCATTGGAGCTCCATTTCCCTTGAGTCATCAGAACTCATTGCACAGCTTTGGTGGAGCTGAAATAATCTACACTCTTGTTCCTACGAGGTTCTTACTTTGACTAGGGGACGAAAGGTTATTTCAGGATAGACTCTCATGAAATGAATGAAGTTTAAGTGGTGTATCTACTTTAATCCCTTAAACCTGTTAAGTCCTGATTTCCACAGATGAAGAACCTTTCACTGTTTTTAAATGAGATGTGTGCAGAAGAAGCTTTTTTATGGTTTAAAGGACTGGATAGAAATAGAAATGTCTAAATATTAAAGAGTTTAAGGGTTTTTAAAGGTTAAACTTGCTGCCATTTCATAATGAAAGTCTGTAATGAGAGGTAAAGTGTAAGTATGTGTTAAAAAAGCCAAAAATATTTGTGTTTTCTCTGACTGAAGATGCTTTTTTGGATATGCATATACATACAGTACATATGATTATTTTAGTATCAGCTTTAACCATTAAAAATATTACAATTTAGGTATTTTTATTAATTAGTGGTTATTAATTACTGGTTAAATAATAATTAAATTGTAGAATATATATATATATATTCTACTATTTAATTATTATTTAACCAGTAATATATTTGCCTAAGCAAATTGTTTAATTGTCTAATAAGTGTCTAGTTTTAAGGCGCTTTAGGTTTTTTAATGGTTAAACCTGATGCCATAATGTTGCATATATAAATATACCATTCTCCAATTTTAAATGTATTCATACATTCATTGCTCCAAATCTACTTGAAATAAAATCTCTTTACACTGGCGTACACTAAAACATACAGAATAGTTCCCCTTCTTGCTTTTTTGGGAGGGACCGCACTATAAATATCTGTTATATTAGCCGGGATTAGATCTAAAATGCCTAATTGCCATGAGCACATGTTCCACACTTTGCATAGACTGTGAAGTGGGTGAGAGCTCTTCACCGGCTCTTCATTTTATCAATGAGCTGAGAAGTCAGTAGGGGACATGCGAGGAATCCTTACTCCAGCAAGTTCAAAGCTTGCTGCATTGATTACATCATCGGAACTGGAGCACTGGTACGGGACAATGCACCATTGGGGGTGGGGGGTGGGGGGGGTAACCAGGCTAATCTCAGTACACACACACTCTCTCTCTCTCTCTCTCTTTGGAGTCCCATGCAGACAGAGGGCATATCTATGCTGCCAAACTCAGCAGCAGTGCTGGAGTGCAGAATTCTCTCTCTCTCTCCATCTCTCTCTCTCTCCTACACACTCTCTAGCTTATGCTCTCCTCTCTGCTCCACGTGACTGCACTGCTGCTGCCTGTGTGTGTGTGTTACAGCAGCCATGCTAGCCCCAGCACTGCAGGAGCTGTGCTGCAGGACACTGCAGGACAGCCTCTCTCACCCTCACTTTTCTCTCTCTTCTTCTGTTCACGTGGGATGGAGATAAGGAGAAAGTGCTGTAGTCTTTATTTTTTTCCTCTGGTATCTAACCAAAAAAGAACACAGTGCAAACATGCTCACATTGCACTGTAGCGGGCAGCTGCTCTCTGGAGAGGTAGAAAGAGAGAGAGAGATGGAGGGGAGGGGGGGTATAGGGAAGGAGATGGTGAGAGAGGGAAAGATGGGACGGTGGAGGAGGAGGAGGAGGGGGAGGTGCAGAAAACGTCAGGTGAGTGCGGCACTTTGCTTTTTGGCTGTGCAGCAGAAGCAGCAGTAGCAAACCTCCCCCTATATACCACTATACCCCCCTCCCACCCACTTCAGTGAGGAGCTGGAGAAAGCTGCAGTTTCTGCTAATGATGTCAGGCTGTGAATCTGACAGTGATGTATGGCCCCTCACATCCATCCTGTATATACATCTAAATCCTGCTCCGTAGCCCGTGAAGCTGTGGATGTAGCTCATCATTGCAGGAACGCTAGCGTCCATGCGGAAGTGCGCACTTGGCTCAAAGTACAAGCGAAGATGGACTTAACTCCACCAAAGGATGCTGGACAGTGTGCATTTTTGCTGTTTAACGCCCTGCAGCAAGGAAAGAGTGATGAGTATACAGATGACCCACCATACCATTCTCAACACAATCCTCTCAGTTAGCGACAACACTAAAGACTAAAACCAAGTCTGCATTGAGTCAATTAGGCATCACATCATGCTAGCGGCTACTCTTGAGCACACACTCATTCACACACGTCTCTCATGCACCTGGACAGCTCAAACTTAATGTCACAATCTTCTGTCTGAGGGGTTTTGTGTTTGTGACACCGCTAGTTGTACGAAAACTACGTCAACGGCTACAGGCCGGCCTCAAAACTTGCCTCCACTTTCACTTCTCTTGAACTCTTTAACTCTTTCGATCCTGGTGCACTCAAACAAACAGAGAACGAGAACTTCTGAATAGCAAAATAAACATGGCCGACTAAGGCAAGGAAGACAAGTAAGGCTTTATTGATGCCAGCAGGCATAGATCCTGCATCCTACATCCGGCCTCCCTTGGAGCACTGACCGCTCCGCCTCCGCTATTTAAAAAACAACGCCATGTGTTAAGAAGTGCACTCGAGAGAGCCAGCCTAGACCAGCTGGTGCAAAGCCTACGACTGAATCATCGTAAGTCCACACAGGCAAGGCTGTCCCACGTCTGGGCCAGGTGGGACAATTGTTTCTTATTCATCCTAAGCTACATCCTGAAGGACCGAGCTTCAGGAGAAAAGGCATTCAAATAGAAAAAGTTCAGCCCTAGAGAGAAAGATAAAGTTCCTTATACTCACTCAGCCCCCTCTGCTGATCTCGGGATGCGCAGCCTCTGCTGGTGTTGCCATCACTTGAGCTGTAAAGTTGACTGCAGCATTTGCCTTACTGAACGGGAATGACATTGTTCGCTCTCTCTCTCTCTCTTTCTCTCCCTCTCTCTCTGTGTCTCATTCTCCTGTCTCTCTCTATCTCTCGCTCTCTCCCTCCCTCTCTGCCTTGCTCTCTCCCTCCTCCTCTGCTCGCGCTCCAAACTGCACAGCTCAGCAGTGTTTCCCCCCTCTGCCGCAGCAGCTCCTGCATGAGCGAGTGTGCTGTGACTTTTAAAGGGGAACGCAACCTCAAGGGTCAGTGTACACCTCAGCCCCCTCCCACTCCACTCCCACCTCCCCTTACCTCCTGCATCAGCTGGACGAGATGCCCCTCAAAGCAGGGGGATGCGGAGGTGGTGGTCGGGTGACTGGGAGGGGAGGGGGTCATCCAAATACCTCCTCGTTTACGGATAAATGGGTGACCCTTCTCTGCGCGTGGCATCCGTCATCACAGCTGACACTGGCCTAAATCCACATCTTGACATTACATTTACAGCCAGAAAAAGTCTGGCCGTGCTGAATTTAGAACTGAACGGACACAAATGGAGGCTCTTCCTTCATCCAGGCCTAGTGGAACAACAGTAACGCTCACATTGTAGCCAGGAGGAGAAAAGAATCATGGAAACACAAAACCGCATTTTACCAGCATCTTAAGAAACTGGATCTAGGGGCGTTCAAGGTGTATCAGTGCTTCCATTGCAACCAGTGGGGTCAACTGTCTGTGCGTGGGACAGATACATTACCGGTGGCACGCAACATAATATCCGACAGAGGAAGACCACAAAAGCATTTTGACAATCAGGATGATTGTGGTGTAGCCCATGTTCTGTTCCAAAAGAGCCACACCACACTACCGAAATCTTGGCTTTAACTCTTTTCTACCTCGTGTTCATTGAGTATTGAGAGGTCCGGCCTTCTCTGTGGACAGTAAATCAATCTCAACCGCACTGTCTCCACATCAGCAGAGCCTGAGCTGCACTCCTGCAGTTGAACGACTGCTTCTTCTCGTCCTCTGCAGTATAACACAACCCTACATCACAGCTTCTACTGGCCTATATTGTGGAACCACTTCTCCCACTACCATTTGCTCAACATATACTGCCCTTCAGTATAGAATCTCTATCTGTTTATCCATTCATCCATCCTAAAATCCAACCAGTCTTACTCTGCAGTCACAAGACCCTGGTTATCCAACACATGTGGCTGTTCCTGACCTTTGGATGCCTTGCTAGATACCACAGGGCACCTTCAGAGGTCTTGTATGAGACTGATCTGCTTTGGTGGCATGCAAAGGATTAATAGCGTATTAGGAAAATGTATACTATACAATATACATACATGGTCCAAATATTGTGATCACCACTGGTTTGGAGCAAACTCTGGCTCTGGCATCTACTGATTGGTCCATTCAGAGCTGGGAATCCTGCGCATTTCTCCGAGCGTGTTTGTTCCCCAGTGATGGTGTATCGGCGCTAGTTTGAAAAGAGGTGGTGGCTGCATCACGGAGGATGCGTGTGCATGTCTTCACCTCCTAGAGTCAGGGACAATGCAAAGTGATGTGAGAGCCTCTAATGGGTTGAGTTAATTGGTGACTACCACAATGGGAAGGGGAGAAAATTGGAAAATGGAAAAAAAAGCGAGCACATCAGTCAGTTTTAGCAGAGTAGAAAGCCATCATCATGGGCAAAGGATGTCCTAAAGGGCATGGCAATAGGGTACCAGGTGAAGGGCGGTAGCATCTCAGAAACTGAACTTTGCGAGATGTCCTAGAACCGCTGTAGTAGTTCTTCTACACTCACTCAGAGCCTAGGGATATTATTCCCACTACTGGGAAGATGATAATAATATTCTGATATGACCACATATATACGTACTCAACAAACACTTTACTACACTTGCAATCTAGCAGATCTAAGCCAACAGCTTCAGGTACCATTCACACATTTAAAAAAAATATGATCTCTAAATAGTGATTTAAAGTGTGGCATGATTGTTGGTGCCAAACAGGTTGGTTTGAGTATTTTTATAACTGCTGATCTCAAGGGGTCCTGACACACAACAGTCTGTAGAGTTGACTGGTGCAATAAAGAAAAAACAGTGAGTGGCAGCTCTGCGGAAACGCCTTGCTGATGAGAGAGGTCAGTGGAATATGGCCAGACTGGTCTACTGTAACTCAGATAACCACTCTGTGCAATTGTGCTGAGCAGACATTCATTGGGACACATTATGAGAACTAATTCATTAGAAAAGACAGTATTGCTTAGATAAGTAAATGGAAAAGTGCAAGAGGATGACCAGCAACAAGATGGATGGATACAGTCCGGGTCAAAATTGATGATTGACAGCAACCACTACAATTATTGGCGTATTTTGAAGATGTTACAGCCACATACTGTAAGATGATTGTCTCTTGAACACCACAGAGTCCCTCATCCACTACCAGTAAGCCTACAAGTTCTTAACACACAGAACTGTAGCTCTGGCCCAGATTGAGTTCAGAAGAGCCCATCCTCTATGCATCACCTAAATGAGAGAATTGGGTTGGGAGCCTGTAAAGGGGGCTTCCAGAAATTGCAGAATCTTCATAACCTGGTGACTTGTACTTGTGTTTGTTCAAATAGGGATTGATCGAGCTCGCGTCTTGCTGACCTCACACATCCTTGTTCTTCTGCGGCCACCCTGCTCACTTTACTACTGACGAATTGCTTTAGTTCTGAAATTCACGATCATGCATAGTGAGGGTTTAGCATGAGCTGCATTTTAATTCCGGCGACTTCTCCAGACTAATACAGCCATTTAAATCCTGGGCTCCGTCACATATTTTAGCATATCTAAAACACTTCTGTTCTTCAGGAGAATCAAACAAAACATGCTGATCAATGTGGAAAAAAGATGAATGTACACATAGGCGGTGCTCTAAATGGCCCTATATTGGCTATTTCCCATAAAAGTGTCATATTTCCAATGTAGTTAACAATGATAATCATTTGGCTTCTAATCCCTATATAGGAGGATCAGGAGTGAAATTAGAATAAAAGTTAATTTGTGCTCATAATTTAATTTAATCATATATGTCGTATATTTTATATTCATTACATGTAAATTTAATATTTCAGGTCTTTTTTGGTTTAGTTTAGCTCAACAAATCAGAAATCCAGAATCTTAAATTATTATAATATTTCATATTTGAGTAAATTACTATTCAAGCCACATTAAAACAATGTTGCCTGTTTTTATAATTTTACCTCCCATTTTCTCCCCAATGTATTTTGGTGGCCAATTAACCCCGCCCCTTTTATCAACTCTCACTATCACTGTCACTTGCAATGTCCCTGACTCTCTTGGGAGGGGGCAGACGAGCACAGGCCTCCTCTGATACCAGTGGCATCAAACCCCTTTTTTCCCAAACTGCTGGTGATACATCGCCGCCGGGCAGCTAGTGCACTCAGAGGAAAGGGTAGTTCTGATGGTACGCCTGGCAGACGCCTGAGTCAGTCAACACTGTTAGTGCTAGGGAGAGTGCGCACACCTGAAGAGACAGCAGAATTGGCCAATCATAGGTCATAGTGACAGCGTCTTACTCCGCTGAGCCACTTGGGGCCACAGTACTTCCTTTTTTTAAAAAAAAAATGTATTTCTACATTTTTGCCAATTTTTATCTCTTTCCCAATGTAGTAGTAGCCAATTAGCCCATCCCCTCCTTTAGGACTCTCCCCATCACTTTTGCAATGTCCTCCATAGCGTGTGATGCCAGCTACTGATTCTTTAAACTACCGCTGATACACCGTCACTGGGGAACAAACGAGCTTGGAGGAACGTGCAGGAATCCCACTTCTGAGTAAACCAATCAGTAGACGCCTGAGCCAGCGGACATTGCAATGTGAAAGTGATAGGGAAAGAGAGCGTTATCTACCCGCTCAGAAAGAGCACTGCCAATTTTTGGTCTCTTGGGCCCCGACTGTTGATGGCAAACAGCATAACCAGGATTCGAACTC
This sequence comes from Crenuchus spilurus, assembly GCA_036984385.1. Taxonomy (NCBI): domain Eukaryota; kingdom Metazoa; phylum Chordata; class Actinopteri; order Characiformes; family Crenuchidae; genus Crenuchus; species Crenuchus spilurus. Next base: position 4,356 of record BRDA01053186.1, on the reverse strand, counting down.
ACGATCATAGTGTCAGCGTCTTAACCTGCTGAGCCACTTGGGGCCCCCTACTTCATTTTTCAGAAAAAAAGAAAAATTTTTCCACAATATGCTAACTTTTGGAGATGCACTAGTATAATTATCACTATCATCATGATTAGAATTTTTCCTTTAACCACAAGTCCCTTCAGAACTCTACAGAACACTATAATAGTGAACAGAAAGAGTCATTTATTCATTCATTCATTCATTCATTATCACACCCGCTTAATCCTTATTAGGGTCGCGGTTAGTCCCCCACCCCCTCACTGGGCGCAGGGCAGGGCATTACACTATTCAACTAAGCCCAGGACAGGGCGCCAGTCCATCACTGGGTGACACACACACACACACACAGACACAGACACACCTACGGACAATTTTTAGAGTACCCAATTCACCTGACCTCCATGTTTTTGGACTGTGGGAGGAAACCGGAGACCCCGGAGGAAACCCACACAGACACGGGGAGAACATGGAAACTCCGCTCAGATGGGGAATCGAACCCAAGACCCCAGCGCTGAGAGGCGAACGTGCTAACCACTAAGCCACCGTGCCCCCCAAGAGTCATTTAATCATTTGATATACTGGAAAATCAAGTAAAGTATGTAGAACAATTTAATCCTTTAATCACTATTCACTGTATTGGAGAATCAGAACTGTACGGATCACTACAGTCAACAGATCTGTAGTGAAAAGTCTGTTAACATGTACTAACTTTTTATCTTTATTGTGCACCAGTAGTCACAATACTATGCACAATGCATACAACAAAATGCACTATGGGTATTTGTTGTTTGCTAAAGTTATACATTGTTTGTATCTGTTTGTTTAATAATCACCTCAAGTTGCTTCATATTTACTAGCATTTACTGTACGTACACATATGTGCACGATTGTAGTGCACTGTGGGATTGAAAAACTGCTGGATATTCTCCACTGTGTTTTAGAATTTTAAAATTGTGCATACAAATGGTACCCAAATATCTGCTATATATATGTGTGTGTGTGTGTGTGTGTGTGTGTGTGTGTGTGTGTGTTTACGTACACTTCTGACTAAAAGTGCACTTGTAATGTCCAGCAATATATTTATATTCTGTAATACACAGACGGTATAAACCAATATAGTCCACAGGGCATAATTTTGGACAGAGTCATATTCTCTCTCTCACACACACACACACACACACACACACACACACACACACACACACACACACACACTCTCTCTATCTCATACACACTACACTGCAGCCCTGCGTCCTGTGCTGACTTTGACACGGATGAAAACGCCTTCCCCAGCATCTCCTTCCTGAGCAGCGCACTTCGGTAATGGCATCTCCACTGATAAATAAAACATGAGTGAAGGCCCTTTTACACGGCCGATCACATTACCCCTCGCCTCACCTGACGCTTGAGTCAGCTGCCCACACTGTCCCCTTCAGCCTCCGCACTGCACAGCACACACACCAGCTCCAGTGCAGATCCACCACTCGCTGCCTCCAGGCAGGTGTACTGTAGCGGAGTGTGTGTGTGTGTGTGTGTGTGTGTGTGTGTGTGGAGGGGGAGATTCTTTGATCAGTTTTCATTCATGTGTTTGATGAATAAAAGGCCAAATATCATTGATGGACATCACAAGATCATATTTATACTGAATATTCATTCACATCCACAGTGTCAGTTGTGTCTCAGCTTAATGTAAATACTGCAGTCCTAAAGATATTATAGTTCAATATTTAAAAATGTATGCAGTACTTAAATCATTCTAGATAGACTGATTTCTATTTTGGCTCTATGTGTATGTGTGTGTAATATGTGTGTAATATGTATATATGTATATATATATATATATATAAATTATGTGTTAAAATCAGAAAAGTGTAATCCAGGGTGTCAAAACTACACACACACACACACATTCACACACGTGCAGTGGAACCTCGGTTTTCATCATTAATCTGTACTAAAGTGCCTGATGATAATTGAAATGAATGATAACTGAAGCATTATTTCCCATCAGAAATACTGTAAATTCAATCTGTTCACAACAAAAATACATTTTATATAGAATAACTATAGTTTTACATACAAAAAAAACAATGAGAAGTAAAAACAAAAGACTAATGAAAAGGATAAACGAACATTTAACTGATGTTTAACTCATACGGGTTTACGCTCTGTTTTAGAGAGTGCCGGTGTGGTCCAGCCACAGCCTTTGTTTTGTACACCTGTTCTCAGTGTTCTCAGTTGCTATTTGTTTTTGCACCTTTTCAGGCAATGTAACTGGGCGCTGTTGCTTTAGTGTGATGTGTTTTTTGTTTGTTTTGAATGTTATCAACTAGACACAATAAGAAACAAATTCATAATGACTGAGGAACATGTGGGTGAGTGATGAACATGTGGGTGAGTGATGGGTGGATGCTTTGTTTTCATGAAATTAGTGGTGAGTCACGTGGGCATGCTGATGAAAACGGGGTGGATGAACAATAACTGGAACATAACTCCCCCACAATTCATAGCTACACCAATAAATATATCAAATATCTCTTCATACTTTGATTTAATGCTGGTTTGTTTATATAGAATTAAGTATAATCTTTTTAATTCTAGAGAAATTAGTGCTTTTAATTGTTTTGTACATGTGGAATTTTGATAATCTTTCTTTCTTTTTATCCATCCATCCATCCATCCATCCAAGAAGCTGCATTTTCACAGCACTTGTGAGCAGTATAAGGTGTCAATCAGTCGATTCTTCATGAAGGGGAAAGATGCAGATGCTGGCCTAATTTCATGCAATGTGTGGTGTGTAATGCAGCTCCAGTCCAACATCTGCTTATTGCAGCTCATTCTGAATGCCGCATACTCTATTAACACCATTCTTCACGGGGATGATTTATATAAATTAGTAAGTAGATGCACCCGAGTCAGCATGTGCACGCCAGTCACTGCGTGTGCTCCTTTGACCTGCTTTATTTCTCCAGCCCATCGACCAGGCCAGTAAACGTAACAGCCACATCGATATGACTGCTCTCTCAGGTTAAGCAACACAGGAGCGTGTCCACTGCATTTTGCCGTTTAACTGAATGCTTGGCTCAGTGTTTGCTCAGTCTGTCCCTACTCCGGCCTGACAGACCCAGCTGTCCCATCAAAGTGCACTGCCGCAGCGCTGTCCACTCCAACTCTCACCACCAGCTGAGTGGACTAAAGAACGGCCCGAGTCTCCAGTTAGCCAGAGCAGGAACTGGCTACTGCAATAAATTCACAAAGCCAATGGCTCTCAGCTAACCTCATTTTCTGAAGCAGGGCAGATTGCTCCCTAGGCCAAGACTTGGTGCAGCACCCCCCTCTACACACAGAGATACACACAGTCTGCACAACAGCATGCTTGTGTTGAGTTTTCTGTACAGTGGAACCTCGGTTTTCATCAATAATCTGTTCTAAAGTGCCTGATAACTGAAGCAATATTTCCCATAAGACATAATGTAAATCCAGTTAATCTGTTTCAGACACTCCAAAATATTAACAAAAAATAATTTTTATATAAAATAACTTTAGTTTTATATACAGAAAACGATGACAAATAAATGTAAAAGTAGTGTTAGCATAATGTTTGGGTCGGGGTTAGTGTTAGCATAATGTTTGGGTCTGGGTTAGTGTTAGCATGATGTTTGGGTTGGGGTTAGTGTTAGCATAATGTTTGGGTTGGGGTTAGTGTTAGCATAACATTAGGGTTTGGGTTAGGTTTAGTGTTAGCATAACATTAGGGTTTGGGTTAGGTTTAGTGTTAGCATAACATTACGGTTTGGGTTAGGTTTAGTGTTAGCATAACATTAGGGTTTGGGTTAGGTTTAGTGTTAGCATAACATTAGAGTTTGGGTTAGGTTTATTGTTAGCATAACATTAGGGTTTGGGTTAGGTTTAGTGTTAGCATAACATTAGGGTTTGGGTTAGGTTTAGTGTTAGCATGGGTTTGGG
>BRDA01053178.1:0-12680 GCA_036984385.1 Crenuchus spilurus | reverse complement strand
AGGGTAAGACAGAGACAGACAGAGAGACAGACAGAGGGACAGACAGACAGAGAGACAGAGAGAGACAGAGAGACAGACAGAGAGAGAGACAGACAGACAGAGAGACACAGACAGACAGACAGACAGAGAGACACAGGCAGACAGACAGACAGAGAGACAGAGAGACAGACACAGAGAGAGACAGACAGACAGAGAGACACAGGCAGACAGACAGACAGAGAGACGCAGACAGACAGAGAGACAGACAGACAGAGAGACACAGACAGACAGAGACAGACAGACAGAAACAGAGAGACAGACAGACAGACAGAAACAGAGAGACAGACAGACAGACAGAGAGAGACAGACAGACAGACAGAAACAGAGAGACACAGACAGACAGATAAACTTTATCCCTTCAGGGACTTTCAGCTCCCACAACAGAACACAGTAGCAGCACACAGACTAAAAGACAAAAGATGAAAATAACTATAAATAATCACTAAACATTAGTAATTAGTCATTAGTTAACATAAAGCTAAAATCACTCTCCTGAAATGAAATCAAATGAAAAATGAATGTTTAATTAACTGCACATAAGTACCGGTATATGGATGGGGGGGGGGGTGGCTACCACTCTTCAAATCCATCCTAAACCATCCTGTTTCTCCTTCCCCCAGTGAGGAGATATACAGCCTGGTGTCATAACGGACAAAGGACATGACAAAATCAATGGGTTTTCAGCACAACAGGCAGATTTGTGTAAGTTCATTAGAGATTCTACAGAATAAAAATATCAGAAATGTAAAAGGCAGTGTTCGTAATCAGGGCTGATGTATAAAACAGCTGTAGTTTATGTGGTTTAGTGGGTATAAATACAAATTCACTATAAGTAAAGCTGCTATTCTGCAATTTAAAGTAAAGTCACTGTTTCAAACACATTCAGGCACTGTCCTTCTCTCCTCCTGTCTGACACTTCACAGGTTGCCACCATAGCCGCTGGAGCACAGCCAGCTCCATCAGCAGATGAGTGCTCGTGTGTGTTGGTTCATTGAGAAGTTTTATCCCAGCCTGGCATATCTGTCACAACTGCCACTAAAAAACCTGTAGTGTGAATAACAAACAGCCCAGGCCACTTGCAGACAGTACTTCTTTTCAAGCAATAAACTCACCTATTTATGTCACAAATGTGCAAAAATGAAATGTTAACAGTGTGTCATTTCTGCATAATTAAGACTTTGTTTCCTAGCCACTGCTGAATATGTTCTGGCCCTGTTGTCACCTGTGCCAACTGTCATAAAAACTAGACAGATACATAGCCTGTATGTCAATATATAGCAAGATGACAATATTTTATTGTTAATGTCTTAAACAATCCCACAAATATTTTCACAAGTGTTTAACAGCCTTAACAAAGGACTTTTTGGACTAATAACTACTATACACATGCATTTGTGCCCTCAACTGCAGTGTGTCTGCGGGGCAACGCTGAAATGCCAGCCCTGCAGAACTGGACAGAATGTCATTTTGCTTCCAGAGGAGATATGTGAACAGCAAACCAATGACGATCTCTGTGGACTTGACTAGAGCTGTACAATATGGACATAATACAATATTGCGATAACATACTTGACAATGCAATTGCAGTGCGCCTTACAGTGTAATTCACTCATTCATAAATCCCTGATGTGGTAATGGTCAGTGTTACATTTTTTTGGATTATATGACAGCAACTAAAACCGGGTTGATGAACAATAACTGGGACAAAATTTCACCTAATAAAGTCGGCAATAATCAAACTGTACAATAACCAAGGCAAATGATAACTGAGGTTCTACTGTATGTACGAAGTTATATGACTCAAATTATAGTTGAGTTGAGGACTGAACTCTTTCATTTACAACATATTTCAAAAATAATAATCAACTCCAAATGCACTGAGTCAATGTATGGACATGGACAAGAGAAAACAGTGAAGTTTGTGCAGTAAAGTTCTTAACAGTATTGTTATTGAGGCCTAATTAAAGATACTAGTATAAAAAATAAAGAAACTAACTACAATGTTATTGAACTATATTCTGTTCTATTTAAAACACTATTTTCATAAACTCTTTCAATATTTTCTAAAAAAACGAGTGGCATCTGTGTTCTATCAAATCGACATTTAAAGTAAAAGAATGACATTTATAGCCAGAGAACTGATTTGGTCTAGAATAATGTGATGTTCTTTTATTAAAAATACATTTTTTTCAAAAACACTTTGTTGAATTCAAAAGTTCAAAAGCAAAATCCAAACTACCCTCTCAAACTTAGACTAACAATGAAGCATTTCCCCATGAGTGTATCCTTTTACCTGAACAAGAGGATTCTTTTACAGGCCTATTCCATTGTTGTTCAGAAAGTTAATGAGGTGAAATCTCCACAGGTGGGCGACACTGCATTAGAAGGGGCTCTCCAAATGGAGCTCAAATTAATCTACCAGGTCTCCTCCTGTGGTGAGACTAAGCCGGCTGTGCCTCATCGAAACAGGTCTTTGACAATGGTGGGGGCAACGTTAAAATTTAATTATTATACACAGCCACTGAGAGGGCAAGGTCTCAAACTCCCCTTGGAGTGTAACTGAGCACATCTCTACTTCTTTGCACATGTCATCACATGGCCAATATCACAATATCTAATAATAAACAATATATTGAGCAGCCCTAGACTTTACTATGATACACAGTTCTCTACGCTCATCACTCGTTTATCATATCACCCATCCCTCACTTCCAGCTGTGTTTATATACTTTATTAGCCATCATCCTTTCTCTCTCTCACACTCCCTTTCTCATTCTCTCACTCTCTCACTCTCTCTCATTCTTTCTCTCTCTCTCTCGTTTTCTTTCTCTCTCTGTCTCTCTTTCCCTCTCTCACTCCCACTCTCTTTCTGTCTCTCTATTTCTCAGTCTCTCTTTTTCTTGCTCTCTTTCTCTTTCTGTCTCTCACTCTCTTTCTCTCTCATTTTTTCTCTCTCTCTGTCTCTCACTCCCTCTCTAGCTCCCACTCTCTTTTTCTTTGTCTCTCTCTCACTCTCTTTCTCTCTCTCTCTTTCTCACTGTCTCTCACTCCCTCTCTCGCTCCCACTCTCTTTCTGTCTCTCTCTCTCGCTCCCTCTCTCACTCCCACTCTCTTTCTCTTTGTCTCTCTCTCACTCTCTCGCTCCCTCTCTCGCTCCCTCTCTCGCTCCCACTCTCACTCACACTCTCTTATTCTTTCTGTCTCTGTCTCTGTTTCTTACTGTCTCTCTTTTTCTCGCTCTCTTTCTCTTTCTGTCTCTCTCTCTCGCTCCCTCTCTCACTCCCACTCTCTTTCTCTCTGTCTCTCTCTCTCTCTTTCTTGCTCTCTTTCTCACTCTCTTTCTCTTTCTCGCTCTTTTTCTCTTTCTGTCTCTCACTCTCGTTTTCTTTCTCTTTCTGTCTCTCACTCCCTCTCTTGCTCCCACTCGCTTTCTCTTTCTCTGTCTCTCTCTATTTCTCACTGTCTCTCTTTTTCTCACTCTTTCTCATTCTGTCTCTCACTCTCTTTCTCTCACTCTCTCATTTTCTTTCTCTCTGTGTCTCTCACTCCCTCTCTCGCTCCCAATCTTTCTCTTTCTCTTGTCTCTCTCTCTCACTCTCTTTCTCACTCTCTTTCTTACTGTCTCTTACTCCCTCTCTTGCTCCCACTCTCTCTCTCTGTCTCTCATTCCCTCTCTCTTGCTCCCTCTCTCTTTCTCTTTATGTCTCTCTCTCTCTCCCTGAAGAGGCCACACCAATCAGCTCAGCTTCTGTAAGTAAATGGACTGCCACTGCTCAGCCGACCCTGAGACAACCCTGCACGCGATAAAAGGAAATCATTTTTTGATAAAAAGAAAAAGAGGGGTTTTCAGTGATTCACAGCAGTCACGCACAAAGGAAGCTCCAGTTCAGTGACTCATCTAGAGAGAGAGAGAGAGAGAGAGAAAGAGAGAGAGAGAGAGAGAGAAAGAGAGAGAGAGAGAGAGAGAGAGAGAGAGTAGGAAAGACTTGCAGAATGATAGGAAAAGAAAGAAATATTAAGAGAAAAAAGACAGACTGATGCCACAGCAGATGCTGTTTCTGATGATTAACTCAAGAGTGCAAGCAGATCGTTTGCAGTACACCGAGTTTCCCATAAATATAAGACAGCGTTAGTGCGACAGGCCCTGTCATAGCCCTAATGTCTCCTGTTCGTTCAGTGGGCTGGCATTCAACTCCTTAATGCCCTGCCTAATGTGGAAATGTTGCGAGACAGATGTCCTTCTCCTTCTGCAAGTGCACAGCCTCCAGACATGACTGTGGCACTGGAAGCTAGGCCTTGAAGCTGCCCTGGCCAAAATGGCACAATTTAAAACTGGCAGTGGCACAATTTAAAGCCATTTCATCCATTCACTCCATTAGAGAGTAAAAGCCCATTGTGTGACTTCACTAATGTAAATGTCAGAGAGAGAGTCAGAGAGGGAGAGAGAGTGTAAGAATAGCAATGGAATGTGTTTTAGAGCAAGATGGTGGTAAGGCCATCTATCACCTGCACCCTTCACAGATGTTCTGTATTAGAATTAGCTACACTGCATGTCCAAAAAGAATATAGACAGCCTTATTCATGTAAAAACTGATTTAAATTGGACACACAGCTTGTGTAATCTCCCTAGAAAAGCAATGCCAATAGAACAGGACACTCTGGAGCAGACTGTGGTATCCATACCCGATGTCAAGTGTCAGCTAGAGGGCTATAAAGCCTTAATGCATTAAGGGTTGACATTAAGCTGACATTAGCTAGTTAGGCTCACATTTTCAAGCTCTCAGGGTTTGCTCGACTCAATTCCATGTAATTGCAGACTTTCATTTGAGAATTTGTGCACTGGACAGTATAGTATATTGTTTTATGTCAGTGCAACACAAAATTGCAGAAAATATTGAAAGTATTCAAGTACTCAACATTATTGATAATGTATGAAACTACATCAGCTGTTTGTGTGCATTTGCAATTTCCAGGCCAAAGTAAAATTTTAGGCAACTGACAGCATGTAACCCTCCCACCATGGCAGTCCCCGCCTCTGTCAATGTTTGTTTGTTTACATTTGCCATGTGCCATCTTGTCTCCATGTGCTCTTTTGTTTACGTTCGTGTCATGTCTCCATATCCCCAGCCTCGTAATGTCGTCCTGTCTTGCTAATGGTCCGCACCTGAGTCTTGTCTCACCTCGCAGCCCTGCTAGTTCATCCTGCCTCTGATTACGTTATTATTTAGCTCCACCGTGTTTCACAGTGTATGTAAGTCATTGTATGTCACTACGTGTAGGTCTTCACAGTGATTGTATGTAATGTCTTCGTGGTAAGTTTTGTCTTTGTTTTGATTTATTAGCCACAGTTTGTTCAGTTCAGTAATAAAGCTTTGTGTTTTGACCATTTTGACACAGCACTCCTTTTTAGTTATTTCAACTTAAATTCAGTTGTACTAAAAAAAGACTGCAGTTTCCTTACAATTTTACATTTTGCTATTTTTTTTGCCTTACCCTTATTAAAATCATTATGCTCCTAAATAGCTATAAAAGAAAAATCAACATATTTATTTTACCTTTTTCAATATATCAGAACAACAGCATTAACAGATATTGATTTATTCTGCCAAAAAAAAAGAATTTGTTTTGATTAATACATTTTTTGTCATTTGCACGCTACATTTAAGGTGATTCATTTATTACTTGATCTATTCACATGAACATTAACAGTATTTCATGCTCTATAATGATGTTAGCTAATAAAAAATTATAACTTGCTAACAAGGCAGATAATGAAGTCTTTAAGTATGTTGTGCTTGTACTGTAACAGACATGACAATTAAGAAAATGAAACTGTTGATGACAATTACTCATGTGACATCTGCCAGCTTAAAATGTCATGACTGTGACAGGCCTAGGACTAGCTATGCTGTTTTCTGTATGATAAAAGCCATCTAAGCCCAGCTTAGTGCACAGAGTACAAGCTCTCTATGTCCATACAAGCAGTACACCTCCACACACTGGCCTACCATCACCTCAGAGAAGGGCATCTACTCTAGCCTTTCTCTCGCCCCCAATCACCACCACACACATGCACTGTCAGTGCAGCATGGTGCAAGGCTGGCCTCAGGGTTAAATTACCCTCACCCACTCTCACCCACACTCAGCAATTCCCCAGCTGTGTGTGTGTGTGTGTGTGTGTGTGTGTGTGTGTGTGTGTGTGTGGTTACCGTGCCTGTGAGATTCCAAGCGTACCTCTACTATCTGCTGCCTGCTTACAATTTTCAAATAGCATTTATATTAAAGAAACTATTTGAAAATATACAGTGCCAGTCAAAAGTTTGGGTACCTTCTGGACATTCATTGTTTTTTCATGATTTAAAAATGTTCTGCATTGTAGATTAATACTAAAGTCATCCAAACTATGAATAAATACATATGTAATTATTTAGTAAACAAACAAGTAAACAAACCAGAATATGTTTATATTTGACATTCTTCACAGTAGGCACCTCTTGCTTAGATGCAGCTTTCTTGGCATTTTCTCAGTCAGCTTTATGAGGTAGTCACCTGGAATGGCTTTCAGTTAACAGCTGTGCCTTGTCAAGAGTTCATGACTTGCATTTCTTGCCTCTTAATGTGTTTGAGTCATCAGTTGTGTGTCTACTTTGAAGTAAAATCTCAAACATATTTTGGTTTGTTTAACACTTTTAAGTTTACTACATGATTCATTATGTGTTCCTTCATAGTCTGGATGACTTCAGGATTTATTTACAATGTAGAAAAAGTAAATAAATTAAAACATTACATGAGAAGGTGAGTCCAATGGTTTGACTGGTAATGTATATATTTTTTAGGTTCAATGTGGAATGTTAACACTGTTCAAATACACTGAATCAGAACAGTTTGTTCTGAATTTGTTGTTTTTGTGACATTAAGAAAAACAATTATTTCTCAATAGAGCGTGATTATGCAAATGTAGTGCCCTTTCACAACAGATCACAATTACACGTGTAGACATCTGCGAAAGTGAAGAAAGAGACATAAGCTGCACTGATGTCATGCAACACTCATTACTTTCACAGCTTCTCCTCCAGTAACTCTATGGAGGGTAAACATAAAAGAACATCTTTAGAAGGGTTTTGGTTGTATGGTCTAATTGGTTCTAAAGTAATTGCAAAAGCAACCAGTTGACAATTAAACCCAGATGATTTGCTCTTCCCTTGCCAGAGGCATGCTTCGTCTTCTCCTCTAAGGAAATATCATTTCTTGCTATTGCTCAATGAAGTCTGAAAGTCACCAATGGCGTACGTTCATTTGATGAACACTGCCTTCCAGTGTTGATGTGGAGTTGATACAGGAGTGAACACAAGGGCCTCTATCAAACAACCACAGCACGTCTCAGCATCCAGCCTCACAGAGCCACACATTTCATATGAAACATTACAGAAATGACATGAATGAAAGCAGAGGACATGTGAAATAACTTTGCACTGAAACGCAGGAATACATTTGCAGAAGTAGCGGAGCAGCTAACGCTTCAAGGTGAGCATGTGTGTTGAATCAGCAGCAACAAAATAGACAATTAAAACGAGGAACCGCCAGAGCAGCAACAAACAAGCCATTTCCAAAACCACACACCATACTGAATAGCATGTCAAACAGTCAGCCTCCTTAAACACTGCATTCATTAATATTGTACCTGATGCACAGTATAGTACGTCGTTTCAAATGGAGCAACATTTGTTTGCTGAAGACATTTAATAACAAAGATAAATCAATAAAAATGAGTGTGGACACGCTCGCCTCTCAGCACTGAGGTCTTGGGTTCAAGGCCTCCCACAGTCCAAAAACATGGAGGTCAGCTGAATTGGGTCCTCTAAATTTTGCGTGTGCCCAGTGATGAATTACCGCCCTGTCCTGGGTTTAGCTAAGATAGTGTAATGACTGTGTACTTGATCAAAATTAAGTGGATAATGGATGGATGGATGGACAGCTTGGCCAGTTAAGTTGTTCAATCAACTAATATTGTTTGTTCGCATAACTGGTCTACCCAGCTAACAAAAGAACGTTCAAGAACATTGCGAGAACGTTCCATTTAGGTTATGCTAACATTTACAGAACGTTATGGTGTGGAGTTCTTGCTTGGTTATCAGAACGTTAGGTGTGAACATTAGGCTAGAACGTTCTTTGAACATTCCCTTAATGTTATTATTATTATACACCCGGTCGGGTGGCAAACAGGGAATGTTCGTTCATCGTTAGGCTAACGTTAGGTTGGAACGTTATATCTAGGTTTGTTCAAACTTTAGTCAAAACCTTCAAAGAATATTCCAGGAACGTTGTCATTTAACAGAACCATGCAAGAACGATACCAGAGCGTTAGTTTAACGTTCAGTGTTACATGGGTAGTAGCATGGTCAACTGGATGATGCTATTGAACAATTGACCAGCTTGACCAGCACAAGGTATGTTATCACCAGCTGGATGTCGAACTAATCTTCTGCAAACAAGAACCTCAAGAGTGCCACAGACATCTGAAACCAGCTGGATGTTCTCTTCTTGCAGTTCAGGCTACAGGCTCTCCCGGACACCATACCGTCCTTCTATTCATCTTCTTAACAGTTAAGGGATGCAGCGAGTCCCCCTACGCCTCCACAGGGCACTGGGCAAGGTATATTACAGTAATTTACTGTTGCAAGGACAGGATGCCAATCTATTGCTGGGCACACTCAGACTAGGGCAATTTAGAGTGCCCAATTCATCACCTGACCTCCATGATTTTGGCAGTATCAGTTTCTGATATATCTCGTCAATGGCGGCATGAGCGCCAAGCCCCGCCCCTGCCAGGTCATGTGAAACCCCAGTCCAGGAGGCTATGGGTGGAGCTGTAGTGTGCCCAGGGCAACAACTAGGACCACTCCTGACTGTGAGAGGGAACCCAGGTTGACCCGAGGAGAACATGCAAACTCCACCCAGAATGGGACTCGAACCCAAGACCTCAGCTCTGAGAGGCCCAAAAATAGAGATATTTCAAACTTAACAGGAAGATTTTTCCCGCCCAATTGTCAAAAAACGCTCGCCTCCTGCGCTCTGATTGGCTAACAGCTGCTTGAGCGTGAACTAGCCGATAGTGGCGGAGTTTTGACGGAATACGGGTGTGAAAACAAAACGTTCAAACTGCTACGAGAGACTGAATACAGGTTTGCTGAGAAAGTCGTTGACACTGTGCGTAACTACGGAACTATTAGAGACAATACAGCTCTGCGGTAAGTGTGCCTAAATGTGTTTAGCCTCAATTATCAGCAACAAATAATGCAAAATAAGCAGTAACAGCACTGTTATTGAAGCTCAGTGTTGTGGGGCTCACAGTGATTACAGTGATTAGCGTTTAAGTGATTAAATCAGAGCATGTTTCTCTAATAGCAGTCTTACAATCAGGACTAGTTAAACATGAGGAATGGAAAGTTTCTCCACTGAAGAGAGAGACCTGCAGTCTAAATAAGTGATCATAAGCAATCCCAGCAGTGTGTGGGTCTTATATGACAGCCAGCAGCTGTTGAGGAGCATATGTACAGAAATAACCACAAACAGAAGGCTAACACTATTATAATTGTGTTTATATGCATGCAGAGGGTTTTCTACATGGCTGTTTGTGTTTGATGTTCAGCCCTACAGGGGGGCAGAAAATCTCAGCCATCTCAACATCCATCCCTGGAGATCAGTGCTGTTTAATTCATCTACTGCCACAGAGTTATTACACCACTGTGTAGTTTAGGCTAATATTGTCCCATCATAATGTAAAGCTAAAATCAGACGCATGCGCAGTATCAGCGCACCTGTGCGACTCTAGCAGTGCTTACAAACTTGCGCAAAACTTTATACCACAAACACGCAATAACGCCATCATCTGCGCGCTCGCAACTGGATCTGAGTTGCTCGTAATTGCGCCACTGGTAGACCGGGATCTTACCTGTTGGCCCTTCAAGATTTTCACCGCCAACTCCGAGCGCGAGGATGAGGAGAAAAGTGAGCGGGTTCATCTTATTCCAAGTTCGTTTCCTCCCAAAAACCCAAACGCGGCTGGAAATCCTTGGCTGCGCGCTCGCACTCGCACGGCTGGTGCGCACCGGAGCGCCGCTGTCCTGCGCCGCTCACTTTCCACGCGCTGAGCCGTTCCTGCTGACGTCAGGGCAAAGTGTTTTCAAAATGAGCCTTTTTACCCCCCAGCTACCACCCTCCTCAACATCCCGCCCCTTCTCTAACAGCTTTGCTTTTTCTGTCTTCCCAAAAAAAAAAGAAAAACCAAAGCTGCGAGAACGGCGAGTCGACGGCGTCCCCTTGTGGAAGAGAACACAACAGCAGGACTAGAAACAAAATCACTGGATGTGCACATGTAGGGAATCATTCAGTAAGTCTTTACTGGGGAAACTGGGAGGATTTGATTGTATCAGAGCATTAGTGAGGTGATTACTTGTGGACTCCACTAGAACTCATCCCAAAGGTTTTATATTAGATTAGATTCACTTTTTCCAAATGTGATTACGCAACCTGCATTTTATCTATTCGTGCAGTGAAACACACACACACTAGGCTGAAGTGGTGACCCACCCTACCCATAGTGCCAGGGAAGAAATGGGGGTTAGGTCCCTTGCTCAGCGGCACTTCAGTCATGACCTGCTTGGGGATTGAACCGACGATCCGGTCACAAGACCAGATCCCTAACCACCAGGTCACGGCTGCCCTCTACAAGACAAAAAATACAAAACGCTGCATGTCTAAGATGCATTACACAAATGTGATGTTGGTCCGTACATGGTACTGAGTGATATATAGCAGCACAACTCCACAGCTCAGTGCTGTACCCACACTTGGTACTGGGCATGAATAAGTGCCCCATTCTACTGAATTTTCATGTATGTTTTTATATACAAAATGTTATACACAGTTAAACAAGATTGGCATGAAAAATCTACTGCATTCGCTCAGGCTTCCTGGACACTTTGCCAATATCTGATTATTACAGTAATAATACAATTGAGTACAGCAAGTAGTGTTACTGTAGTAGTGATGATATTTAGTATTTTCTCGCTAATTAAAAAGCAGCTTTAGTGCCAGTGCCCAAAGCAAGAACAAACCAGGTTGCTTCTTTGTTCGAAGGCACTTTGTGCTAATGAAGGAAGTGCTATCTGTGTCTTCCTTCCCCTTTTCGCCATCTAATTCCACTCTCAATGGCCCCAATCCTATGAGAGGAGTTATCCGACTGCAGGAAGTTGGAAGCTTGACAAAAAGAAAAAGCGAAGTTCACCTGATCCCTCCTATTGTACATACAGCAGGTGGGTCAGGATGTATGTCTCAGGTCCTGATGGTCCAAAGATCCCACTGTTAGATGACACCCCTAGAGATAGCTGAAAGCGTCTGAAATTACTGACACTGAGAAGCGTGATAAGGGCAAAAGTGTGACAGTGGTGATTAGATTGTAATGACAATTTGAGTTCACTTGCGAGTAGCTGTCCAATCGTGTGGTTGTTAACTAATGAAGAACACAGCTGAAGGCACTTGCTAATTCATGACTAAGCAGAAAAGCAAAAAAGGGGGAACTGTCACTCCTAATCAAAATCAACACCTTCATCACGAGTCCTAAAGCAAGGAGGAGGCAGATACACACATTAGCTCAGATTACAGCAAACATCTCAGACTAAGGATGCTATTATCACATTCCTTTATGTCCAAATGCTACTGACTGTACAAAGAACATATTAAACCTAATGTTGTAACTTTTGGAGGATATTTTTTGCTTATTTCAGCCTTTTTTGAATAAGTTAATGGAATAATACCCTTAATAATAAATAAACTTAAATCAAGGAAAATGGGAAAACAAAATAGGCTGAATAATATTCTGATAGAAATGTCATAATAGGACATATACACTGACGAGCCAGACGTTAATACTGACTGGTGTATAGCTACATAGTCTCCATGCTTTAAGGGTGCTAAGCAGGGTTCTAAATTAACACCTGCCAACCCGCCAAATGTGGGTAAAAAATCATTTTGGCGGGTGTTAATAAAAACTTACTAGCCAATTTTGCCAGTGATGCAAGAGGCATTACATGCAGGATACATAAGGCTCCATTCTCGGTCATTTATCCCCTGGCAGTACTTCCTACATTTCCCAAGAACACTATATGCCTTAAGGCTATGTCATGACATTATACGCCCTTTGGCTGCGCGCAGTTTGTAGTGAAAATAGCGCGAGAATACATGGAAATGAACGCCAACACCACTGAACAGACTTCAGAGAGCAACTCAAGGTAGAAGCGAAGTAAACGGGTCCAGGGTTGCCAGATTCGCCGATTTCACATCATATTGCGCTTGTTTGAAAATCCCGTCGCGGGTGAAAATGCAGTTTTTTGACTACTTTAAAAAATTACCGCGGCCGGTAACTTTAGAGAGTTACCAGCCACATTGGCTGGTGATCAAAAAAGTTCATTTAGAACCCTGGTGCTAAGCACTAAATTCACATTCCTCTTTTCACTTTCCTCTTTTCTACCATGAGTAGAAAAAGCAATATTAGTCCATAAACATCCTCAATAAACACTATTAATCACTAGAATAAGAGATATTAGTCCATAAACAACCTCAATAAACACTATTAATCACTA
>BRDA01053171.1:0-20592 GCA_036984385.1 Crenuchus spilurus | reverse complement strand
GCGGATGTCTCACTGCTCAGTGATCTGTTCTTGGCAGGTAAACTGAGCCGAGGGTGAGACAGAACAAGGTTAGTTAGGCTCAGCCTGGGCGATTCCATGTGTGTGTGTGTGTGTGTATGCTTATGTACAAAGCCTGAACGTAGATAAGTCGACAAATTCCTCATCTTCCAGTCTAATACAAACAGAGGGTTGGCAAAGTAGGCATGTGTTCTCTCTCTCTCTCTCTCTGAAATCAAACAGACAATACTGGGAGTGATTTCAGACAACACAAGGTACTGTGCCAGCCAAGCTATTGACACGTGAAAATGTGTGTGTCTGTGTCTCTGTGTGTGTGTGTGTGTGTGTTGTAGGTGGAAAGCATGCTGTCATTTGTAAGCAGTCTCATCTCTAGCCCTGTAGGGGGTGATATGGTTGGTTGAGGCACAAAGTAGCAGTAAGTCTTTTTCACATGTGATAGGGAAGCACACAATACTATTCATACAATTCTCATAACACATGCTATATTTACAAATATCGACTGATATGGGTTCTTCTGTGGCTGATGCTGACACTGACATGCAGAGTGCCATCTTTCTGCATCTGATAAAACTTAAAAAGTAGAATATTTGTTGACTTTAGGTTTATGAGCAATGCCTTTATCTGCCCATAGAATGGTGACACTAGTGGGAGCTCTACATTTACCTACATGGCATTCAAATCAAGCAAGTGCATGAGTTGAGACATCTTGGGTCGCTGGTACAGGAAAAGAACGTGGCATCCTCAAAGAAGACCCATGCACGACCATTTGCAATTTGTGCTTATGGAAGAGTAAACTTAGCCTCTTCAGAATGCTGATACTACCATTTCTCCTCTATGGATCAGAAACTTGGACCCTGTTCAAGATGGATTTGAACAAAATCAAGGTTTTTCAAATGCGATGATTGAGACAGATGTGTGGGAAGACCCTTCGTGACCGTATCAAAAATGACTTCCAAGCCAGACGCCAGCAACAACTGAGTATTGAGAAACAGAGACGGCTAAGGTGGTTTGGACATGTGTGCAGAATGGATGCAAACCAGATTTTGTACCAACTGCAATGAAAAAATCCCAGTGGAAGTTGTTCTGTGCCAAGAAAAGTGTGGTTCCAACAAATAGAAGCAGATCTGGTGAAGCTCCAGCTTACACACAACCAGGCAATGATGGTTTCCATAGACCGTATAACCTGGAGAAACACCATAAAACAGGTCTATATTCGTACAGCACCCACAGCACTGTACTGGTTGTGGGATCAACCACACACTACCGTTAACTAAGATACTTCAGATTCAGTGGGAGCTTTACCTGTTCTACAGCACCTGCACTAATAAGGCTGCCTGCACATGTGCCTGTAAATGTGACACTGATTATTGGCTTTGCAGGGCAATTAATGGCAATAATCAGCCCGATTAATCAGCCAACCAATTAATAATATCCCTTTCTTATGGAGTTGTACTTTGTGCTCACAAAGGAGAAAATACAACCTGACAAACACACACACACACACACACACACACACACACACACACACACACACACACACACACACGCACAAAGGTCTCCCTATCTCAACAGGTGGTCCTCATCTAACTGGTCTGACTTTTATTAACCTTCCCTCCCCTCTCTCCAAAAAAACAGAATAAGAAAAAAAACCTATCCTTCCCTCCCTTCCCCCTTGTCCTCTTTCCCTGTGTCCCTCCAAACAATGTCCTCTTTCACAGAGGCTACTGAAGGGCCGTGGTCTGGCCTAAAAGATCCCCTGTCTGACATGTCTTTTGTTAGGAAACCAACTCCTCTTCTACTTCTTCTCTTTTTTGCCTAACAACAGTTACCTACACACCATTAAAGCCGTCTGCCTTTGATGACAGCCAGTGAAATACGCCCGAGGCACTGAAAAGAGAGAGGTGGGGTGATGGAGCAAAGGAGAAGAAAGGAGGAGGGGAGCAGAGAGAGAAGAGGAAAATGAGAGAAGAAGAAAAGGAAGGAATCCCATAGAAAGGGGAAAAAATAGCCCTCCTGAAAAGCACCGGAGCATTTAATGTTGATGTTCATATATGTGTGTATGTGTGCTGTAGTTAAAAGCTCACAGTAAGGCTTATCAAGGCTTGGCCGGATGTTATGTGGAAGCTTAATTTTGATAAATGCTGGCAAACTAAAAGGATGAAGGATGAGGGAGATTTACATTTACCTTCCACCTCCAGTCAGGATGCCACAACTCATCCTTAGCTGGGCCACCACCACATGTGATAACACTGTCAGAAGTACGCTGGGGGTGGGGAGGGTGTTTAGACTAGCAGAGATACTAAACTTAAATATTGAAAAAGAACCTAAAATCTTTGCATTAGTGTAACTTAAACTAATTCACACACTAACTGGTGTGTGTCATTACTGGCACATGTTATAGAATGTAAAATATTAATAGACCAAGTCAGAAATTGTATTTTCCCATCCTGGGTTTAGCTAAGATAGTGTAATGTCCTGCCCTGCGCCCAGTGAAGGGGTAGAGGTCTCACCACAACCCTGACCAGGATTAAGCGGATAAGATAATGGATGGATGGATAACGGATGGAAGGACGGCTAGGGTGAAAATCTTCACAGGAGTGTGCTGAGCTCTGTTTAGTATCATCATTATTTTGCAGAAGTCATCCAATCCCATTCATCTTCAGTTTTTAAAGACACTGTGATGTTTGCATCTGAGCATTTAATTGAATCAATTCTTCCATCTACCAGTGTAACATTCCCAATTCATCTGGCTGCAATATAAGTCCAAATCATGACTGATCCACCACCATACTTAACAGTTTACCTAAAGGTTTTCTTTTTTATGAAATTCTGCACGCTTTTTCTCCAAACATAATTTTGCTCATAACTAAGTAAAATAATGATTACTTTTATAAATAAAAGTTTTTCCAGCATTGTATGCTATCAAAAAAAAGTAGAAATATGAATGTCTATGGCCAGTTATGTGGCATGTCCAACACTGACAAATCTTGTGGTGAAAAAAACAGATAAACAAGATGCAAAAGAGATGCAATCCATGACTTTTATCTTGGCAGAAAAGGATAAAAGTAGCTGAAATCGAGCAATATGGACAAGTGCAGGATGTCTAACAACAGCTCTGTTCAGTATGTAACAGTAGTGAGCAGAGGAAATGTGCAGCCTTGAGGTGCTTTCAGTACAGCAGGTTTTGAGCGGCTCCAGGCTGCATATCTTTCCTTATTACAAAAATGTCAGGCTGGTCCTGAACGTTCCTGTCAGTCTTTCAACACTAATTACAAACTTTTTCTCCATCTCTTTATCTTCCTTGTCAAAGGCAAGTTTATACAGATTGCAGTAAGCTAAGGCTTTCCTACATTCTGCCTGTCAAAAGGAAGAGTTCAAATGTATCCCAACATCAAGCTTCCACTGACAGATGGAAAAGAGCACAACTCACGCTAGTAATTCGAAGAATTTTTGAGAAAACAACCTGAATGGAAAGTTATGTTACCTTTCAAAACTTTGCAATCGCTGTTCAATAATATAAAAAAAATGCTGATAAATATATAAAACAATTCTGAAATTATGTTAGTACTCAGCAACGTTCACAAATGATGCAAGTAGTAGTTAGTAAATCTCTACTTATGACTTGCATGAAGTACAATTATACCTTTACATTTGACTTGACTAAACTTCAGGCCTCACTACTGTACAAATTAAAGCAAAGGAATTACCTAATAAACAATAATTATATGTTAACTTATGGATTAGCGCAACTAAAAAAATGTAAAAAGTTCATTTGTAGTCATAACTTAATTTAAAATAATGGCACATATTTAATACTCATTAAAGGGGATATTTGATACCTTTTTATAGACAAGTTAGAACAGCTCAATGGGCTACACAAAACATGTTCTTGAAGATCTTTGTACAAAATCACTCTCACATAAAGAGATGTCATCAGCTTTGTTTTTGCCAGTTTCCGTCTCTTTAAGAGTGAGCCACTTAAGGGCTCTGTCACTTTTATGCAAATAAGCCCTTTCTGGCCACGTCCCAGCACCAGCGTTTAAGCTGAGGGTTTACCACATGTGAAAATGACAGAACACAGAGGTGCTATCCAACTGTATATGTTCCACCCTGAATAGGATCCAGAGCAAGAAGAAGAGGAGCCAACTGCACAAACACCTTCACAAATGCAGAAAGCCCCCCCCATCCAACCCCCCCCCCCAACACACACACAGTAGTAGGGACAGGGAGTGGAAGACTTGCCTGTAACCTGTAACCACAGCGCTTAACATCTATGCATGGTGCTTGTAAAAACAGCAGACTAAAATAGCAGATTTCAACTATTCTAATGGGTGGGGCTCTAGTGGGGGTTGACTGATGAGGGGTGGTGCCAGGTTGGTTATATGCAAATTTCCTTATTGTGGCATTACAATTAGGGTGTCATTCAAATGGCTCATAGAAGCTTATGATTCCTGACACTAAAATCTTTCAAGTGACTTACAGTAAATGGATGGATGGGTGTTTTTTCATGCCTGGAGTGTTTATAGGAGCAGTAGAGACCCAAGTGGAATGAAAAAAACAGAGATACAATCACACTTGGGTGTGTAAACAGGTGCACAAAGTCAGTTGTCTAACACTTTCTCACACACACCTGAACAGATGTGCCAGTCTATTAGAGCTCAAAGGTCAAGAGTCAAAGTCACCTACAGACATTGTTGAGGGAGGACATGGCAGCAGGGGAAAGAGAGATAGATGATGAGATTCAGGAAGCCAATCTTCATGAAACCAGGTGTTGTCCTGACTTCCTTTTACTCAGATGTTCTTTTGCCTTTCTGTTACCTCTGTTTCTACCACTATTGGGCAACGTTCACTGACATCTAGCGCCAGCTACTGACAGTTATAAGAGTATGTTACAGCTTAGGGAGTCACCTTTGACTAATCACTAAGCTTCACACCATCAGGACCAGACTCCTCCATCCACATTCTATTAAAACCACTGCATAGCTGAAATAGAGACGCAGTAACAATGTAAATTCAGCTACGGCAGCCAAAAAACTCGGAAATCGTCTAGAATAACGTACGCAATACAGCTCAAGAGCTGAAATCTATTGCTTATAAGCAACAATATGTAATTCACCAGCTTCAAGATCACTTTGATGGCACACCGACTCATAATAATGAGAATGGCATCTCTGTCACTGTCACGGCGGGCATGGAACACCTGCTATAACACTTTGTAGAAGTGGAGAAGTGGGCACGAGCCATCTTGTGGGAACTTTAATGCTTTACGACACCAAATCATACACTGATGACTATGAATCCTCAGCTAGTTATGCACAGTGGCTTGGTGGTTAGCACATTTGCCTCTCAGCACTGGGGTCTTGGGTTCAAGTCCTCCTCTGGGTGCCTCTCCGCTTGTGTTTGCGTGCTCCCCGAGCCCAAAATCATAGAGATCGCATGTTCTGGCTACTCTAAATGACCCTGATGTGTGTGAATTAATGTATATATCTGTGTGTGTGTATGTGTTTGCCCAAAAATGGTTGGCACTCTGTCCTGGGTGATCCCCTGAGGGATGCAGTCCTCCAGCAGGACAGTCAATTATGGCTGAGAATACGCTGTGATTGGCTGTGGCTTCTTGCAGGTGTGTGTGATTGAGTTCTAAGTGTGTAAAAGAAGTTTGCTGATTGTGTTCTCACATAATGATGCTTTAAATTTTGTGAAGTATCTTCTGGCACTTCTTTTCCAAAGCAAATTAGGCGTATGACCCCACCCTGCTCCCCGGAAAACACACACGAAACTGAAGATCAACAGAACAGTCACTGTGCTTTGTTTTAGAGAGGGGATGACATGAACTGTCAGTTCTAGGATAACAGGATTTTCTTGGAATAGCAAAGAAAGGAGGATGAAAAGTATGCACACGCTTACAGGTAAAGGATCCCCTTTTTGGTCCCATAATAAACTTTAAATGGATGGTTCTTTTGTGCAAAGTGTAAAGAACCATTTTTTTAAGTTTAAAGAACTTTCACATAATGTAAAGTTTAAGGTTTTCTCTAAAACCATGCATCCAGGCCAAGAAGCATTAGAAAGCATTAGGAACTGTGTAAAAATTCAGGAAGTCTGTCATTCTCAAAGCAGGAAGATGAGGTAAACATGCAGCACCTGGAACTAGTTTGGCTTTGTTAGTAGACTTACAGTCGACAAAGAGTCTGTGGCCCACATGTGGTTCCTAGAAATTTGACAAATGTGTGCTCTTTCATATTAGGGGCGCAAAAAAAATATCAATACACTTGATTATTACATTGTGCGATATTGTACTGATTCCCAACAACATAGTGTCCATTTTGATGAATAGTTCATATGCAAAGTTTGATAAATATCTTGTGTTTAATACCTCAACCACTTGATAACAGTTCTGTAATCTATTTTATTTTATCATTAGACTCGTCCACTCCAACAGAAACAAGTGCACTGTTAACATTAACATTACACAACCTAACAATTTTGCTACAGTTAAATTGACAAAACTGCAATATATTTCCTTACAGTATAGCTAACAGTACTGCAATATATCATAATATATCGAATTGTAACTCTTGTATCATGATATATATTATATTGCCATGTTCTTGTCAATACACTGGCCTATTACATATACAGTGACATATCAAAACATTAGAAAATTGTGAAAAAGGTCATTTGTGTTTATAATTTAATGCAAAAAGGTTTTGATACTTCCTGTCACAGTCCCATCTCATTCCTGTCACATGCTCTGTGTTTACGTTTTCCATGTGCCATCTTGTCTCCATGTGCTTTTGTTTACGTTCACGTCATGTCTCCATATCTTGTCTCATTGCACAGCCCTGTCCCCTCATCTCAGCATTGATTGTGTTTAATATATACTGTATGCTTCCTCGTGTGTCACAGTCCTTGTCAGTCATTGTATCGTCATTGTTGCACGTTTTGCCATAGTTTTTAGTTCATTTCAAGTTTTGTCAGATTCTTAGCCACAGCTTTGAGTCACATAATAAAGCCTTGTTTTTGGAAACCACCACTGCCTCCATCTCCTTCTGCCACAACCAAAGATGGCAAAAGTAAACAGTTATATATTTTTTATTCATTAAACATAAAGTGATATATTTAAAGAGTTTTTTTTTGCATTTTTTGGCTTATAGCTCATGAAAATCCAGAATCTCAAATTATGTATATAAATATTTATCATAGCTTGTAGACAAAAAATATCTGACTTTATTTTTCTGATTTTATTTGTAATGAAAATAAAATATAACACAGTTTACTCCTCTGCATTCAATTATAAATGCAAATAATTTTTTTCACAATATTCTAATTTGTGGAGATGAACTAGTACAAGCAGAAACACTATCATATAGACGATGTGATAACTGCCATTATTTTCTTCTGAATGAAAGGTCTGGTTTATTCTCCCTTGTCCTGTGGTGACCCCTTGCATTGACTGTCTTCTACTTCAGCCTCAGCCTCACTCATTATTTAGCAAAAACAAGAAACAGAAGACAGAAAAGAAAAAGAGACTCACTTCCTGATAAATACTGTGCACACAGTAGGACCTTTCTTCATATACATTTTTACTGTGCAAGTGGTAACAAGTCTCATGTATGTTCTTTACAGGAATGAGAGATTAGAGAATAGAGAGTGGGTACACAGAAGCAGGGGAGGGGGTGTGGGGTGAGACAAGCAGAGTGATGAGCTGGGTGGGTGTCAGATATATGAGCACACATTCCGTTCTTGCTCAGGTCACTGCTCCGTGATATGGCTCTGCGGCTGACTGGCACAGAATGCTGTGCACGATGATCCACAAATACAGGCCAAGCGACAAAGCAGAGGACTTTATTGTGCAATATGTCAGAGTGAAAGTGCAGCTCTGCTTTAAAGAGGAATATACTTTACAAGTGCAGATAGCAACATAGCAATTTTTCTATATTTCTATCTTTTTCACATTGCATCTTCAACTGTTACCAACAGCATTCCATTTTTTGTGACCCAGCCTGGGAAAACCTGCAAAAGCCGCTGGGTAACTTATTGAGATATCATGTTGTTCAGCCTGACACTCACATTAGCCACAAACCTTAGTCGCTTGGTTTTATTGCTGTAAATGTAAGATAATAGTCTCAAATGTCTATTGTACTACATATTTTGATCAAAAACAAAACAAACTCACCAAAAAAGTTGTTTTTGTGCAGCAAACCATTCCGCAAATCTGCGGATTTTACCCAAAAAACATGTTTCCGTGACCTCTCGAATCCTGATGTAGAACTACTTCTACTGTGGAGGTACACAATCTTGTTGGGTGTCATTCAGCTACTGAACTACTTCTCTGCACTGTATGTGTTTGAGCACATGTATCCATCCACCAAACGTGTGCAGACAGCAGATGTCTTCAGCTGATGTAAACAGAGTGACAGTAGCCAGGCTCATCTTTCCATATTAATTTCTGGTAGATTTGGATTTATTTTGATTAACTCTTAATTATTTCTGATGTATTAATGTCTTGTGACACAAATAAACTGAGTTGAGTTTCAGTATACTATGTCTTAGAATGCTTTATCTTGGAAAGTATAAGTATATAACATACTGCTAGCAACCATAAGTGTGATTGCTATTGCTGGCTAGATTTGCTAAAGGATCAGATTAGCTTCATTGTACAGGGGGTCCCATTTACTTCTTTACCCAATCAACTGTGAATTACTGTAATACTAATGAAGACATGGTGATGAAATTTGGATTAAATATATCACAGACTGAGTGAAAAGCACTGACATGTATGATTACACTGCAGGTAGACAGGTATTAATTTCTGCTAACTAATATCCGCAGCTGTAGGAGTAGAGGCCGGCGCCCGTCCAGCTGTCTCCATTGGTCACCTGCCACTGCAGGCGAGCCCTCAGTTATTCTCATGGACACAGCATGTATCAGTGCACACACTACAGGAGGAAGTGTTCATGGTGTGACTGTACTGGGAAAGAATCCTGATTCAGAAGAAGGAAAAGGAAAAAGCGTGTCTCCATGCAGATCACATCACCTCCTGATCAGGAGAAAAGAACTGCAAGCTGGACATTTTCAGTACATATTGTATCATCAGTCTTCTACACACATAATGATGTGTTTTTAGTCCAAATTTCATCATCATGACTTATGATTACTATTAAACCCTGCACTTTTCCTCCAATATTTGATCCAGATTTTTCTGCTACTACCCGCTCAACATCACATTCCCTTCCAATGTCAGGCTTTTCTTTACCATTCTTGTGCAAACAAATAAGAAATGGCACCAATCCACAAGTCATTACTGGCTTTAGTCCAGTACCAGCTATCAGGAGAAAACAGACCATATTTGAGAATCATCAAAAGCTTTAATTATTGATATAAAAATATGATTTATATAATAACTTTGTTTCCTAAGTAATCAAAACCTTTGAATACCTAACACAACTCCTCAAGCTCAATTACCAAACACCTAGAACCATCCTAAATAAAGCAATGCATTCCTGCTATCCAGGTTTCTGGAATTCCAATGTGGACCTGAACCTATTCACTTTGTTTTCTACCTGTAGGGCATCTGGGGAGGACAGAAAGAAAGATGGTCAACTGGAGTGGAATGAAGTGAATGACACACAGACATGATGGAGTGGGTTCTTACTTAGCAGCTAACAACATTGTTGTTGTGAAAATGTTCCCCTCAAGTTCTGTTTCATTTCTGAGAGCATTAATCCCAGAATATTTTTTGAGATTCCAAGAATGTTTCATTACATCTCCATGATGCACATGATCATATATCATGATATCTGTAAATCTGTGTCAGTAGTTTGATCAGAGGAGGATGGATCCCCTTTGTGAGTCTGGTTCCTCCCAAGGTTTCTTCCTCCAGCCTTGAGGGAGTTTTTCCTTGCCACTGTTGCCTTCGGCTTGCTCACATCGGGCTTAGATTCAGTTTGTTTGATATTAAATATGTAAAGCTGCTTTGTGACAACGCCCATTGTAAAAAGCACTATATAAATAAATTTTGATTGATTGATCTGATTGATATCACAATGCACTGTTGCACTGTAGTGAATATATATATATATATATATATATATATATATATATATATATATATACTATGTGATACTGTGTTTTGCATTATTATTTGCATTATGTTTATGTTCATTTGTTGTGTTTAAACCTCTTTAATCTCGTATCTTCAGTCATTAGCCTCTTCCACTCCAACGAACATGACAGATTTGCTCAAATTAGATTTAAAAAACACCTTGTTTACAGTAACCCTACTGTCATAGCCCTACTGTTTATATTACTTTATCTCTCACTCCTTCCCTTCTTTAGTAAAAAGGCAATACATGTTATTAGTCTGAGCATCAATACATTATACTGACATCTTACTTCAGAGGCTTTCCAAGAGTTTTTTTTTTTTGTAAAAGAACAAGACTCCTTTAGATATGAGATCTCTCTGATTAGGAGAAACTAAAGAAGGTTGGGACCATAAACATGCATACACAAATAGGGGCAGATTCAACATGAAAAGCTTTACATTTACAGTATATAGCCTGCAGATATAGATGTAAAAGCAAGATAAGCTTAAATAAATGGGGACTCTGTGTTCCGGTGTGTGTGTGTGTGTGTGTGTGTGTGTGTGTGTGGTGAACAGATAAAACATTTCAACAAAGAAATAACTTGTCTCATTCATGAAGATTAGAGACTCACCGACAACTCTGCTAACAAGTGATCTCCATCACAACAAGAAAGAAAAACAGAGAGAGGAAAAAAAAGAATATACAAGACAGAGGAAGACCCCCCCCCCCAACATTCCATACACCCATACACCGAGAGCTTTGTGAGAGACAGGAATTCCAGCGAGGAAAGATGGGGAAAAAATGATACCTGAGCAGTTCACCACGGACATCCACTATGACATCACTTTGATGTTACATTAAAGAGCCCATTTCTCCTTTACTGCATTTTCCAATTATAACTTTGAGAGTTTATTTACCAAACTTAGTTTCCAACCTTACATTAAAACTGTTTACTATTTGTTCGAGGCTGATCTATGCAAATCACCTTTGTTCTGACTGGCTGCCTTGTAGTGTGTTTCGTTTAGTAAGCAGTTCAGGTTAAAAGACCCCTTCTGTATAAGTGAAAGTGTGCAATCATTGACCAGTGTGCAGTGAACCAGGTGGTTCAACATGGCCTGATGTAATCTGTGGAATCTGATGGAATCTGTGCATATGATCGGAAGGTCACCGGTTCAATCCCTGGGCAGGTCACAACTGAAGTGCCCTTGAGCGAGGCACCTAACCCCCAACTGCTCCCCGGGCACCATGGATAGGGCTCCCACCACTTCAGGCACATGTTCTCACAGCCTAATGTGTTCACTCGTGTGTGTGTTTCACTGCATGGATGTGTTATGGGAGGTAACATTGGCAAAAAAGAAAAAAAATATAAAAATTAAAGTAAGGGATACAACAATGCATTGTGACACTGTGGTGCCTCCACATTCTATTAATGATACAGAGTCATATGAGAATATTATGAGTACACCTGATTTGGAACAGGGTACAGGGTGGTAGCATCTCAGAAACTGCTAACTCTGTTAGATGTTCTAGTGCTGTGGTAATGAAGATTGAGAACAGACTTCTTGAACATTTAGTCTCTCCCAACAAAATAACAGTGGTGCCCCACCAGCCACTGATGCCAGAAAGGAATGATGAATGAGTGGTACAGAGCAATCTGAACACCATGTTTGGAATGGAGTGTCTCCAGATACCTTCTGTTACCAAATCCAGATCATGTCATGGCATCTCGCCAGTGTCATCTGAGCTAAAGGTGTTTATTAGTGAATAAGCAGCTTCTATTAAAACCTGTGTGTGAAAATCAAACCCTTAGCTCATCATAATGAAATTCCATACAGTCTGTTAACATTTCTCAAGGTTTTCTCAACCCTATGTTGGTACCTATCGTGTGGAGGAATGTACAGAGAGGAATCACATGGAGAATGTTAACAGACATGAAAATAAACATGCATGCATCAAAGTTTACGCACTGATACAGTTACATCCCTACTGATTATCTGTCTAAATTGGACCCCGGAGGAAACCCACAGATGCAGGGAGAACATGGAAACTCCACCCAGATGGGGGACTAGAACACAAGATCTCAGTGCTGAGAGGTGAGCGTGCTAACCACCAAGCCACCATGATGCCCATATGAGGCCATTTATCATATAAATCTCATATAAGTTACTCAGCAGACTAAGATGCTGACAAAATTACCTGAGGATATCGAGTTTGAATCCCAGTCATGCTGTTTGCCATCAACAGCCGGGGCCCAAGAGAGCAAATATTGGCAGTGCTCTCTCTGGGCGGGTAGATGACGCTCTCACTCTTCCTATCACTCACACATTGCAATGTCCGCTGGCTCAGGCGTCTACTGACTGGTCCATTCAGAGCTGGGGACCCTGTGTACCTTCCTCTGAGCGCGTTGGCTCTCCAGTGACGTGTTCCAGTGGTGGTTTGAAAAGAGGTGGTGGCTGCATCACACGCAACGGAGGAGACTTGTGCTTGTGTGCACCCTCCTAGAGTCAGGGACATTGCAAAAGTGATTGGGAAAGGCCTATCAAAGGGGATGGGCTAACTGGCTACCACTACATTGGGAAGGGGATAAAAATTGGCAAAAATTTCACCTAGAAATAAAATTTAAAAAAAGAGTCTTGTATAAGTTAGGCTACACTGATCATTTTATGGCCTTCTCTGATTTCCTTTGCTGCCAAATTGTCAATGATGGACAGTTTCTTTGGCTAATTTCGAGCGAGCCTTTTCATACTGTAGGCTAAAAAACGTGTGAGTGCATATGTGACACTACATGTCCAAATGTTTGTGGACACCCTTTGTAGTGAATGCATTATTCTATTTTAAGTTGCACCCAGTGCTGACACGGATGTACACATGCACACACATACACACACACACACACACACACACACACACAGACTCTCTGGAGCATAAAAACATAAATCTATTGACCCCAATTACTTAAAGGTGGCCTAGATTTCAGCAAAGATACACTCAGGTGAGAGCACTATTTGCCACCTCTTCTGTAAATTATAGCAGACATGTCTGAGCCTGAATGAGAGTTAGCCTAGTTTTTTCCACCTCTTCCTCTCTCTTTTTCTCTCTCTCTCTCTTATATTATATATACCTCTCACTCACATAAACACACATTCCTCAGAGATCAGATATTCTATCCCCACAGTAACTCAACCCAGCCGTGTGGTACATATATATCATTAAGTGGATTAGTTACTACTGCCTAGCTGATAATGAGGGGGATGAGACTGAAAACTCCCTTCACACACAAAAAAACACATGCCCTTACGCACACACATCTCTCAGCTACGCGGACACAGAGCTGAAGAGTGATAAAGAAAGGCTTTGGATTAGAGACAGTGGTTGAGAACAGAGGAGAAAGAGAAAAAAAGGCCTTGCTGGTGAATGGCGGCTCACAGAGATGTGGAGCTCATAAAGAGTATGTGGTTTGTGAATGGCATCCTTTTGGCCCCTGACTATTGAAATGTGTTACGTAAAAAAAAGGTCGTGACCGCGACACAGTCTTTCAGATGAGCATAAATCAATCCACCTACTCCAGTCCTGCATTTAAATGATACTGATAGGTGTGAACTAGTCACTGATATGGGTTATTCAATGGCCGATGCTGATATTACGAGTCCAGGGCAGCCAGTGGCGGAGGTATAATGTTAATAACTTGTTGAGCTGTTTTTTGCATCTGATGAAATACAAATACTCAGTCATTTCAGAATATTATGACGACCTTGTATCTACAGTCACTGTCCATTTTAGCTCCACTGAGCATACAGGTGCACTTTGTAGTTTTGTAGTTCTCTGTGTACTTTGTTAGCCTGCTTTCAATGGCCAGGACCCCCACAGAGCAGCAATTATTTGATCATTCTCAGAATCACAGTGACACTGATGTGGTGGTGGTGTGTTAGCATTAGTGTGGTGGTCCTATGTTTCCACCCATTGAAGAACAGGGTGAAAGAAGGTATAGTGTATGTTTATCAGTCATGTCTTCATCTGCCCTTAGACAGGGTGAACGGAAAAGACTTGACAGATAAAAGGAGAGATGGACAGACAGACAGAGAAAGAAAAACAGAACAATCAAAGACAAAGTGACAGGAACTGCCAAGTCACAAGGTATGTAAGATGGTTGTTGGATGGATCCATCCTGCAAAGTGTCTTAGACAAGACAGCTGACAAGAGACAGTGAAATCCCACCAACCTCACACCACACCCGCTCCCTATGAGGCTTTTAGAATGATAATTGGAAGCTTTCCTTAGCTACCACAAAACATTACATTACAATGACTCCTCTCTTTAACTAGGCCCTATGGGGGGTCAGTTAGAGAGCCACCACATACAGCCGAGAGTCATCTCACACCCCACAGGGCTACATATGGACAAAGATGCTGCAATAAGGCCACACACATACTGATCAGGGCATTTTTACATCCCGTACCATTCTGCCCACCCAGTTCATTTTACGCATTACAGAAGCAAATGGAATGGAAGTCTGATCACTGTTTTGGTAAATGAGCAGAGGCAGGAAAAAGGCTATCTCATTAAAAACTGCCTTTTTTCAAAAGAGCAGGTGCAGTATCTACAGCTTGAGTCTTGACTAGGGTAACTCCAATGCCATCTTGTCTAGGATGATTTGAATTGATTCACAAAGACTGATTCACAGTCCTTAGCCACTTTCAGAGTTTTAAACCATTAACAAAGTCTTTAACTTGATTCACGGCCTATCCATATCCTGAGTAACATGACTTTGACAGCACTACTACAGCGCAAAACTTTGAATTGTGAATGACTTGGGCTCATAACTTAATTCAAAAAGGTAAATATTTAATATTTACTACATGTAAAGTGATATTTCAAGCCTTTTTTGTTCTAACCCTCTGGAGTCGGCACTCCCAAAAGATAAGGAATATTAATAAAATAAAATAAAAACCCACTAATATAACTCTGCAAGATTTTTTGCTAGAAATAAAACTAAACATACCCAGGAAACTTTAAAGGGTCTACTTTTCAAATATATAGCTTTAATTGATATATATTTTTAGATATTTGTGAGGAGCTTAAATAAGCAAAGATACATTTTTCTGAGCGAGTCAAACAGCTGCACATTTTCCCCACCAAATGATGCAATCTGTCGTTCATATGATAATGACATGGCAATTCCAGACATTACACTGGTTGGATTACCGACCATGGAATGTGTAGATTGTGAACTAAACAAAGAGCTCTCACCTGAGGTGAACCTGAACAACAGACCTCTTACCTGAGTGTTCACATCTATCTCATGAATATTCAATGTGTTGTTTGAGGAAAACAGAGTGTCAACTCACATTCTTTAAACTTTAGAAATAAAACCACATACAATTTCTAAAAACTGTAATGACCAGTGTGTAGCCAATACCTCTGTTTAATCAGGTCAGAGCTCAAAAGTCTTGTTTTTGGAAAGTCTAAGTTTAGAGCAGATTTAATCAAAATATAGATTTATGACACTCTTACTGTTTTGACACTGTTGTTGCTGAGTTTGTGCTGAACGAAAGCCTGTGTTGCACTTTGGAGAAAAAAATTTTTAGATGGGTGTAATTTGTAAAAAAGAAAAAGGCATATCAGACTACATAAGATTGTCTTAAATACCCTCAAACTCCAGATCAGTTAGGCTTATAGCTCAGGAAAATCTGAAATCCAGAATCTCACATTATTAGAATATTTAATTTGGAGTTTGAGTAGTTTATTATTCAAACAGTATCAACATAAAAAAATAAAAGGCTCAAAATATGTCACTTTAAATGTAGTGAATATAAAACATGACTGTTCACCTTTTAGAATCAAATTATGAACACAAATGAACATTTTCACAATATTTTCACAAGAAATTTTTAGAGTTGCACTAGTATAATGGAGACATGATGATGATGATGATGATGATGATGACCTCAAAGAAAGCCGTTCAAATAGTTACACTAAGTCAAACATTTGGGCAGTTACTGAACGTGTCATCATCAGTTCCAAGTTACATCTGTCTAATAACTGGACAAAACATAAGTGTGACAGTATATACTGTATGTACTTATATTTAAGAAAATTCTGATGAGCTGAAAGGTAGACAGCAGCTGGCTAAACCCGGCTTGCTAGGACAGGAGCAGCCAGTCACAGTGGCTTTAATTAGCAGCTCCAAACTTCTCCTAATCCTTCCTGCCACAAAGGAGCAGCGATTAAAATGCCTTCAGATTTGTTTCAACCTTATAGTTAAAAGCTGCATATGTACTGACTCTTGATTTAGGGATGCACTGAAATGAACATTTTTGGCTAAAACCAAACAAATTTAAACATTAAACACTTTTTTTCACCACTGCATACACTAAATAGGCTAAATATGTGTATGCCCTGGTTTTCAAAAGAAAAACAATTACCGGTACTGAACTGCCATTTAAAAGTATGTATTTAATACTGAACATTTTAAACATGAGTAAAAGTTCGGAAGTATAATAAGTGGGAGCAGTTGGCTTCCTGTTGATGGCTTGGAACTAGAAAAAAAACGTCATTTAAAACATTGTTCAGTATAAATTAAGCAATTTATTCACTTAATAATTATTAATATTAATAATAATAATCATTTCAGTTGCCAAAAATTCAGAGCATCCCTAGATTGAATGCATTCAAAGTGGTACATTTTTAACTATTAGGTTAAAGGTAAACCTATAATGTTCTCTCTGTGGAGGCACAACATACTTCACTGTATAAAGCTCATGAGCCAGTTTATTTCCCTTAAGCTGGCTTGTGTTACTTGGTACAGAATAACATTTATCTGGTACCACTTGGTATCACCTACATGCCTGAACGCAGCTTATGTGCTCAATCACAGATGGTTAAAGTGTCTCATTTTGTTCTTTTATGTTACACTAATTTACATTTATGGTGATCTAATAACTCTGATACCAAGTGCCAACAAGTACCAACAACATAAATTCAGAATAATTTTTATAAAAATAACATGAACACCAGAGCTTTCATTGTCAACCAAGACTTTCCAGATATCCTGACTGGATGGTAGATGTTTCCTCCGGAACTTTGAAAGACTAACTCCACCTCTGCACACAACAAAAGACAAACTGGCTGATTTATGATGGGGGTCTGACAGCACAATCACCATTCTGCCCCTCTCAAAAGAGAATGTGTATGTCTACTATTACGTTTTAGAGCTATAGCTATAAAGGATCATTACAATTCATTTACAAAGGCAGTCTTATCCCTTACCTCCTATACATCAGCAGGAGGGTACACTACTTCTGATCTAGAAATGTGACACGATCATTTGAGAGGCAGAATAATTCACTGACAGTCCATCGTGATTCTCTTAGGGTACTTTCACATCTACATTGTTTGGTTTGAACCAAAATAGCTGGTGTGAAAGGGGCCACAACCCTGCCCGGACCAAAGGAGCAAAATTTGATCCGACCAAAAGAGGTGGTCTCGATCCGGATCTATTGAACCGTGATCCGATTTGTGTGCAGTGTGAAAACACTTTTTTAGAAGGTTGGGACTTTCGGACCAAATACAGGAAGTTGACGCAGGTGTTAACAACATTCAACAACAATAACAGAAGTTAAATAAATGGAACAGCAGCAAAAATTAGCTTTGGTAGCAAGGACAAGAGTTTTTTTTTTGTTTTTTTTTTTATAGTTTTTGCCAATTTTGATCCCCTTCCCAATGTGGTAGTAGCCAATTAACTCATCCCATCCCATAGGGGCTCTCCCCATCACTTTGCACTGTCCCTGACTGTAAAAGGGTGAAGACATGCGCACACCTCCTCCACTGCGTGTGATGCAGCCACCGCCTCTTTTCAAACTACTGCTGATACACCATCACTGCGGAGCCAACACACTCAGAGGAAAGTGCAGGGTTCCCAACTCTGAATGGACCAATCAGTAGAAGCCTGAGCCAGCGCACATTGGCAAACAGCATGACCAGGATTCTAACTCGCAATCCTCTGTTCATAGTGTCAGCGTCTTAGCCTACTGAGCCACTCAGGGCCTGGAGATGACATGTTTAATATCATTTTGGTCCAATGATGATGTGAAAAGTCAGCTTAAAAAACTCACAAAAATGCTGAAACGTGCAGCTTATTTTCTGA
Source organism: Crenuchus spilurus (assembly GCA_036984385.1). Classification (NCBI taxonomy): domain Eukaryota; kingdom Metazoa; phylum Chordata; class Actinopteri; order Characiformes; family Crenuchidae; genus Crenuchus; species Crenuchus spilurus. The sequence continues at coordinate 2,349 of BRDA01053171.1, read as the reverse complement.
GAGGAGGTGACAGAGAAACCTAAACTAAACCAAAACAGTGGCAGCAGAATTTAAAAGTACATAATAGAAGTATTTTAAGCATCAGACGCACGTCCTTCTACAAACCAATCAGTGTTGAGTGTAGGAAGACGCACCACACGTAAGTGATGATGACAGGACGTAGGCGTGTCATACTAAACGTCTTTGGTGCGCTTGCAAAAATGCAGTGTGAAAACAAACCTAATCAGACCAAATATATACAAAGTAACAAACACACAAACCTTGGTTCGGACCATGATCTGTACTTTCAGGTGTGAAAGCACCCTTAGATATCAAAGTCAAACCATCCTGAGCACTACAGCCTGCTGAGTGGATTGTGCAATAGGGCAACCAGTGTGGATGTGGCCAGTTGAAACTTCATGAACAATGAACAATGCTTCTTTCATCCAATCAGAATTATCAGGTTCAAAAGTTACACGAGTGGTCCTTTATGATGTAATGACAGGTCCTCAGGAAACACCCAATTTGGGTTACATGTTGCATGTTTAATCTCACATCGTGAACAGCTCTGGGTGCTTGGGTGTCAACCAGTTTGACCTTACAGGTCTCTCACATTTACAGTGTAAGGGTGCTGAAGTGCCAGGGATCTCTCTCTCTCTCTCTTTCTCTGTCTCTCTCTCTCTCTCTCTCTCTCTCTCTCAGGATTTTGCAAGGGCCTCTTTTTTATACAGGCTTACAGGCGGATTTTGGCCTAAATGTGCAAGGCTCTACATTCTGCCCCCCAATCTAGGCTTCTGCTAGGAATGTCATGGGCAGAACACTGTGTGTGTGTATGGGAGCATGTGTTCTTGGAAAGGCAATGACCTGGAATTTTACCTATTCATTAATCCAGGATTTACCATGAACTGTCACTAAGATATTCTTGCAGATGTATAGTTAAGCTTCATCTTAAAAGTTCATCCCTTTTCCCATCGTGAATAATCCACTTCAAAAAGCAAACAAAAATTCCTGTTGAGTACCAAAGTTCCTGATTGATCCTGAAATTAAAGCTGCAGTGTTTTCCTTGTCACTTGAACACATTCCTTTCACGCTTGTTGTAGGCTGCATTTTAACGTGCACTCTCTAAGGCACCTGAGCATGTTTCGACTCACAAGTCATCCATCCATCAAACCGCTGCCATTGAGATAAAGGCAGCACAGTGGCCAACCACTGACCTGTCTTTTCTCCTTAAAGAGATCCAATTAATTGGAACACATTCCACAAGAAATCTTGGAAAACACACCTGCAGTATCTCATAACTCTATTTATGATTAGCATTCACTGTAACTGTTACTAGTCAAACAGTAAATAACACTAAATATTTGGCAACATAAATTATTTGGCCAAAAAAAAACACTTTTGGTGTTCAGCATGAATAAGCGAAAAGGTAGAATATTTTATACTGAACAATGACGTTTTTAATGACACTGTTAACTTTCTCTAGTTCCAGGCTGAACCAGAGTGAAGCTTTACTGCAGTAAAGTTTAATATTGGACACTCGTTTGACATTCAGAATTGTGCTTTTCCACTAGTTAACAAAACACAGATTCACCAGCACAGTTACAGTTTGGTGGTGAAATACTGTAGATGAAGACAAAAAACTACAAACACAACCTTTACTAAACTACACTTATTATGATGAAGCAGGAATATGAATATGAAGCCAGCAGCAAGCTGCAATGTTAAGGATCGTCTCACAATTACCAGAAGAAATGTTATGAAAAACCATGTTTGGTATCAGACATGATAAAGGTAAATGTTTGTTGATCAAAGCAGCAAACTTGTGCAGTGTATTAAGTAAGCTTTGCCTCTATATTTCCATATTTGTACTAAGAATGAGGCTGCGTTACAACAAGAGTGGATGCATTCCACTAAATACAGGAGGACTGTATCAACAAGGACAAGGCACATTTCATTACATGGACACTGCTCACTAAATGCAGCTTTACATGCACACTGTGTACCTTCTCTGCCTTGTCCTAACAGCTACAGTACATACACTGTTCAACATTTATTTACCACACCATAGGTTACCCTTCATGACACATGAGATTAAACAGTCAGACTGTCCCCTCCTGTCTTCTCATAGCTTTTTCTGAGGTTTCCTCAAGTCCCTGTGAGGTCTGCCTTCTGATGACCTCATGAGAACTGTGAGAAATAGAAGCACTGTGACTGTGCAGAGTGTGATTAATGGTTAAAGTGTACACTCAAAACTGTTTTACAGAAACCAGGCTCTATGTGTATCTTTTAATAATGACTAAATAACAATTAACTCTTAACAACATGGGAACTGTGTTACTGGTGCCATGGTGGGAAATGCTGGTGAAATAT
>BRDA01053158.1:0-16307 GCA_036984385.1 Crenuchus spilurus | reverse complement strand
TGAGTCTGTCTGTGAGCCTGTCTGTCTGTGAGTGTCAGTCTGTCTGGTTGTCTGTCTGTGAATGTCTGTCTGTGAGTGTCAGTCTGTCTGTGAGTCTGTCTGTCTGTGAGTCTGTCTGTGAGTGTCAGTCTTTCTGTGAGTTTGTCTGTGAGTCTGTCTGTGAGTCTGTCTGTGAGTCTGTCTGTCTGTGAGTGTCAGTCTGTCTGTGAGCCTGTCTGTGAGTGTCAGTCTGTCTGTGAGTCTGTCTGTGAGCCTGTCTGTCTGTGAGTGTCTGTCTGTGAGCCTGTCTGTGTGAGTGTCTGTCTGTGAATCTGTCTGTTTGTGAGTGTCGGTCTGTGAGTCTGTCTGTGAGTGTCTGTCTGGTTGTCTGTCTGTGAATCTGTCTGTGAGTGTCTGTCTGTCTGTGAATGTCAGTCTGTCTGTGAATCTGTCTGTGAGTGTATGTCTGGTTGTCTGTCTGTGAGTGTCAGTCTGTCTGTGAATATCAGTCTGTCTGTCTGTGAGTGTCTGTATGTGAGTCTGTGAGTGTCTGTCTGGTTGTCTGTCTGTGAGTGTCTGTCTGTGAGTGTCAGTCTGTCTGGTTGTCTGTCTGTGAGTCTGTCAGTCTGAGTGTCAGTCTGTCTGTCTGTGAGTGTCAGTCTGTCTGGTTGTCTGTCTGTGAGTGTCTGTCTGTGAGTGTCTGTCTGTGAGTGTCAGTCTGTCTGGTTGTCTGTCTGTGAGTCTGTCTGTCTGAGTGTCAGTCTGTCTGTGAGTCTGTCTGTCTGTGAGTGTCAGTCTGTCTGAATTTGTCTGTCTGTGAGTGTCTGTCTGGTTGTCTGTGAGTCTGTCTGTCTGAGTGTCAGTCTGTCTGTGAGTCTGTCTGAGTCTCAGTCTGTCTGTGAGTCTGTCTGAGTGTCAGTCTGTCTATGAATCTGTCTGTCTGTGTCAGTCTGTCTGGTTGTCTGTCTGTGAGTCTGTCTGTCTGGTTGTCTGTGAGTCTGTCTGTCTGAGTGTCAGTCTGTCTGTGAGTCTGTCTGTGTCAGTGTGTCGGTGTCAGTCTGTCTGTGAGTTTCAGTCTGTCTGGTTGTCTGTCTGAGTCTGTTTGTGAATCTGTCTATCTGTGTCAGTCTGTCTGTGAGTCTGTCTGAGTGTCAGTCTGTCTGTGAGTCTGTATTTTGATTATTTTTCTGTAATGAAAAGCTCTAAATAAGATTTGATTTGTAATTTGTGAGAAATGTTGTCAGTAGTTTATAGAATTAAACTACAAATATAAATTTGCCTCAAACGCAGACGTAGACAGAGTGACATCTGAGGTCTTCAGAGATTCTGATCTTTAGATCTGTTCTCCAGTCTCTGACTCTTTATTTTAGGACTTTTTTATTTTCTGAAGTTCGGGTCTGTTATGTGTCACACAGCAGGACCAGCTTCTCGTGTGTAGAGCCAGCAGGCGGTAACTCCGCCCTAATCCCCAAAACAGCCAATAGAGAGTGGTTACGTAAGCAAGACTCAGCTAATCCTGCCTCTCCTGTGTTGGAGGGGGTGTGGCTACACAGGTTAAACCTCCCAGTGTTGGCAGGGAGGGAGACAATCAGCTTCCACCTGTTTTCACTCAGACACTGTTGGAGGAGCCACCACCACCACCTTCACAGAGATGACTGGTCATCAGTGGGGTTATGGAGAAGACAATGGTAAGCAGCTTCAGCCTGGTTTAGGCTCAGATGTCCTGCCTGTGAGCTGGGTTTGGGTCAGTAGGTTGAGTGGTCCAGTTTGTTGAGAGCTCTGTAAATGTGTTAATGAGAGATTAGTGTCAGTCTGTAGAGCAGAGCTGTGCAATCCTACTGACCAACCACACTAACACACCTGAAGCAGGTAATAAACACCTGAGTACCAGATTCTGTACTCCAGGATTAAGTCTTTGGCTTAAGTCTTTGAGTGAGGTTCAGGTTGAGAAGTCATTAGTTTGGGTGTGACATTAGCAGACTGGTCAGCTGGTGTCATTTACACTGACTGTGTTTCCGCATTCTGGCTCCAGCACCTGTTTTAACTTTAGGAAGTCTTGTGATGAGCTGTTTGATTAGTCAGGCGTGTTTGGTTTCGGGGGAGATCAGGTTTGTATACAGAGACCCCATCAGGAGTCGTTTACTGAGTAATTGGGTGTACTTTTAGTTCTACAGGTACAGACTATAGTCCATCTGTTTACACTGATGTGGTGGTGGTGTGTTAGAGCTGCTGGAGATGTTAAACACTGTCACTCACTGTCCTCTATCAGACACACCTGCCTTGTTGGTCTTGTAGATGTAAAGTCAGAGACAGAAGCTCAGCACAGTGTGTGTTGGTCCTCTGCGGTTGGATGGTTGCTGCTCACTCTGAGGTGTTTAAAAACATCAGCTCTAACACGCCACCACCACATCAGTGTCACTGAGAATGATCCATCTGCTCTGTGGGGGGTCCTGAGCATTGATGAATAGGGTGAAAAAAGTACAAAGTACACAGAGAAACAGAAGAACTACAGTCTGTAATCTTTATGGGTTAGGGTGTGGGATGTAGGGTGGTGGGTTAGGTTGTAGGGTGGTGGGTGGTGGTGCAGGGTGGTGGGTGTGGGATGTAGGGTGGTGGTGTAGGGTGGTGGGTGTGGATCAGTGTATGTTCAGTACTGAGTATCAGATGTTAGTACTGAGACACTGGTTGTTCACCGTCCCGGCTGTATTGTTATATAAAGGTAATATAACTGCTGCAAGCTTCTTCATCCTGGAAAACAAACATCTGCTCCAGACTAACTGGGACGATCAGGATTACGCCTAGTCTCAGCTTTGGAGATAAAATGGTCTGAAATCTGCATTGAAGTAGCTTTTATGATTACCTGAATGACCTTCCAGGTCCGGCTGCGTGGTATAAAGACTATCCCATCGCTGAGGGTCCCCGTCAGTCCCCCATTAACATCGTTCCTGAAGAGGCCGTTTATGACAGCAAACTGCAGCCCATCTCGCTCGACTACGACACCTGTACCTCCATCAACATATCCAACAACGGCCACTCTGTGGTGGTGGAGTTTGATGATGCAGATGACAGATCAGGTTGGTGTCAGGCAGTGGGATGATGATGATGGTGTGTTTGGGGAAGCATGATGACATATAAATGGAGGTTTAACAGTTTCCTGCTTCGTGGGCAGAAGCTTATTTTTAGTCCTGAGCTCAGGTGAGCTGGTTTAATAGCAGCTCACAGTTCTGACACCGGCGTCCCAGAACTCCAGAGAGGTGTGACCGGTTCAGTTTGAATACTTACTATTGGAACATCTGGACGGGTTTTGGTTATAGAACTTATTTACCTGGCGCTGCTTTTCATACAGACAAACACAAAAGTTTGTTTGACTTAATTTTACTTTAGGCAAAGTCAAGCTGAGGTCACATCTCTGAGGTCTCAGTGTCCTCTTACATTGTTTCACTTTAACATCTATTAAACATCACTATTACACCACTAACCTACAGTGTTGAGGGTCTTAACACTGTGTACAGTCGTATTTAACCACGTCTTGGGTGTTTTGTCCTCTAAGCCCATGTGTGGCCTCTTTCCAGGGGAAACCCTGATGATCCAAATCACTTCTAGCAGTTCTGCTTTAAATACAGTCACTTATGTTCAATTTGAGCTCCATCAGAGTTAATGATGCAGTCCTGGCAGCTCAGCTCTGAGGCTGATTCACTGATAGCTGTTACTTGGTTTATTTCAGCACTTTTATACCAATAATCTGTTTTTATCCAAAATATTCTGATTAGTAGAAATGTGGACTAAATCCAATCAAACATGCTTTTCACTGTCTGTCTAAAGCTCAAAGCGCTTTATTTTAATAATGTTGTAATATTAAACTCTGTTAATTTAATGTAAACTGTGGACATCACACTACACATCACATTTATGATAAATGAACATTTATTTGTAGTCTCATTTAATCTAATTTATTTAATTTAATGTATTTACTCTTAATCAGAGAATTCATCAATAAAGTCACTAATCAAATAGAAATCACACTGAGTGCAGTTTTGAACCCTGCAAATATCTTTTACAGTTTAACACACACACACACACACACAGTGAGAGTGAGTCCATGTCCACTGGTCCAGTACTGAGTCGGTCTCTGTGGCTGAACATCTCTCAGGAAGTGTAGCAGCTGTGATGTAGCATCACATCTCAGTGACACACGGTTCACTCAACCCGGGAACAGTATTACATTAGCTCAGCTTTGGAGTCAAAGTTCTGTTGCTCATGAGCGCCGCCTAGATAAAAAGTTTATCTTGATTGCAAAAGGTCAAATAACGTCTACATAACATTTTCTGATGTGGTGATTAAGGCACAAATTTGGCCATTTCACTGCATTTCACAGCAAACAGTCTATTTGACTTGAAAAGGCTCAATATGCTCATCCATCCTTCTTCTTAATCCTGCTCAGGGTTGCAGTGGCTCCCCTTACCCCTTGGGTGCTGGGCATGGCATTGCACAAATTTAACTGTAGTCACATGTGTGTGTGTGTGTGTGTGTGTGTGTGTGTGTGTGTGTGTGTGTACACACACACACAGACAGAACAAACTCCAATCCCAAGACTTCAGTGCTGAGGGGCAAACATAGCAGCCTCCCTGCCACCCCAGTGAGCTCTCGTTGAAGTGATTTCATGGCAGAATTGGGCACGTCTGTGTCTGTAGTTATCAGTGCCCTTCAACACCAGAACATCAGCCCTGAAAACGTTTGTCTCCTAACATCAGACACACTGTGAGAGCCTTTAGTCCTGTCAGCTGTGAGAACTCAAACGGATGAGATTCACCAGCACAGAGAGTGTCTCTACGGTAAATGATTAGGAAATGTCAGCAGCGCTGCTGGCTGCTTCTGGCTGAGGTTGTAATTTCACTTCTGCTCGTGTCTGACCACACGTCTCTGGGGGGTAATTATTGCACAACTTCTTTTGCACGTGTCGGTATTTTCAGGCAAAGTTATAATTTTGGTTGTGTGATGGTTACACACACACACGCCTCTCACTGAGACTGTACATGGACAGAGTGGACAGTGGAGACAAAGGCTCGGCCCGGCCCGGCTCCAGAGGTATTAATGTAATTTATGACTTGGTGCTGCACTGGTCTGGATGTCTTTGGCTGGAATGACAGAAGGTCACATGCTGTGTTGAGGAGCATTAACACAGTGTGCAGAGCTCTGATTCAGTCTTAATGTACAGTCACACAACACACAGGTGCACACAGTGGTTTGTGTCTGACTGACTGGACTGGGTTTGACTGGGTTTTGATGAGGCTGTTCACTGGATTAAACACTTAACCTGCTTGTAGTTCAGTTAATGAATCGTAACCAGCTGTTTTAGTGAGATCACCATTAACACACTGACTCTCGTGTGAACATATGTGTTTACTCTCTGAAATGTAGTTTAACTGAGAATCTAACTCATAAATATAAACAATAAAACACCCGAAACGACCTGAGCAGAGCACTTCCACACCTGTCTGAACACTACCTAAACAAAAGTTTGGGTACCTGGTAACCTCGTACCTGCCCTCATTTGCATAATCATTACTAATAGAACATAAAATGTTTAGTTTGTAATTAAGGTTTTAACATCGTTCATTTCTCTTTAATGAAACAAATCAGCTTTTAAATGAGATTCTTTAATTCAGCTGTTTAACACTAATTCTTTGTGAAGGTGTGTGTGTGTGTGCGCGCGCGCAGTCTCCAGACCTTTACATGTTCCTCCTGTATCCAGCATTAAACACAGAGTACCGGGCAAGTGTTCAGCACAGCACCTGCAGACCTACAGAGGATGTGATTGGGTCCAGACACTGACAACAGATAAAAACACTGTGATGAGCTCATTTGGACCAGATCAGTTCTGCTGTAGTGATCCACTGCATTATCAATATATCTGTACTCTGAGGGCACAGAGACTGGGCACACTGTGCTTTACCCTTTAAATAAGTGATGCAGCAGCTCACCTTTCACATGTAGAGAGATGCTCTCAGACAGTACATACAGGTGCCCTGCAGTCTTCTGGCTGATCCAGTCTTCTCCCATCACAGTGATCCAGGGCGGCCCGCTGGAGAACCCATACCGACTCAAACAGTTTCACTTCCACTGGGGAGGAAAAGGCTGCCATGGTTCTGAACACACAGTCAGCGGGAAAACCTTCACGTCTGAGGTGAGAACATTGTGCAGACGTTTTCACAGTCATCACATACACAGTATTTTACCTCCCAGTGCACCTGACAACAAGTTCTCACCAACACGCTGCCCACTGACATACCAATATCCAGTTTCCTCAGCCATTAAAGCAATCCCACAATGCAACATGGCACAGGATAAGTTTGAAGAGGGCGATGCCAGCAGAGCAGTGATGTGATTCTGAAATGTTATTCTTTAATGTAGAAGTCTGTCTCTGACTATCACCTACTTTCACTTAGTGATGACATCACTTATTCCCGCCCACATGTACTGTCCTCAGCACAGATCTGCTCTCACAGAGTAACAAGTTCATTAAAACTAAGAACACATTCAAGCAGAAGCTGCACCGCGTTGCATTGTGGGATTGCCTGAACGACTGAGAGAGTTTGATGCTCATGATATTCAGGCAAAATAATGTCTCGGCAGTGTTTTGAGGTCTAAGATCTGAAACGGGCTTCTTCTCAGGGGGCCGTGTTGTGATATAACTCAGTTATTTAGAGTAAGTCACATGTTTAGTAATGCCCTGCCCTGCGCCCAGTGAGGGGGTAGGGGGTAAGGATTAAGCAGATGGGATACTGGCTGGATGAAGTTACATGTTTAATGTTACTTGATCTTAAGCTTATAGTCAGAAAATGAGAGATTAGATCTTTTTTGCAGGTTTTTAAAGATGTAACTCTGCTGTTTTCTGCTCCTGAACTTACTGTCATGAGTATCAGATATCCTGGTTGTACATATGCCAACTTCTCCATCCCTCTCAGTAAAGTCTCACTCGGTCTCTCACTCTCTGCTCACTCTACTACTGATTTAAACCCTTTGTCCTCTGTTCCTCCAGTTACACCTGGTACACTGGAACGCTGCCCGCTACAGTTCATTTGGAGAGGCCGTGACCGCCCCCGATGGTCTGGCTGTGCTAGGAATCTTTCTGGAGGTTTGAGCTCAGTTATACATCAAAAATGAGAATTTAGTGAGAAAAGTTCATCTTTTCCTAATTTAATTCAAAAAGGTATATTAAATTTTTATTACAGTTAGTGTTACTGTAGATCAGTGTGACTGACAGCTCAGATGATGATGATTGGTGATGGTGAGGAAATGACTATAAACGTTATATAACTGCGCTTTTTATATCAACTTCTGCGTAGAAAATGTCACTGTGGACAAACGTTGCCGGATGTATGCCAACCAGAAACCCTGGATGAATAAAGAAGTCCAGGTCCTTCTGAGGCAACGCGACACAGCTTTCAGGTCTGGTAATGAGGTGCAGCACAGAGCTGCCAGGGCTGACCTGAAGAGGCAGATTGGAATACAAAGCACGGATAGAGGACCACTTCAGCACCAACAACGCAGACAAGTGTGGAAGGGGGTCCAGCATCTCACTCACTACAAGCCCGTCAACACCACAAAGGCAGATGATGACCCAGTGGGGGCAGTCATGGCCTAGTGGTAAGGATCTGGTCTTGTGACCAGAAGGTCGCTGGTTTGATCCCCAGACAGGACATGACTGAAGTGCCCTTGAGCAAGGCACCTAACCCCCTAACTGCCCCCCGGGCGCTGGTGGATAAGGGCTGCCCAGCGCTTCGGACACAAATTCTCACAGCTGTGTGTGTGTGTGTGTTTCACTGCATGAATGGGTTAAATGTGAAGGTCAAATTTTGTTGTGTGAAAAATCTCACTGGCAAAAATTGGTGAATCTTAATTCTGGCAGAGAGGCTGAACTATTTCTTTACACGTTTTGACGGTGACTTCCAGAAAGGCTGCTGGACCAGACGGAGTCACTGGATGGGTCCTCAGACCAGCTGGCTGGAGTCTTCACTAAGATCTTCAATGCATCTTTATCCTAGTCCTTCATCCCACCATGTCTGAAGTCGGCCACAATTGTCCAGATACCAAAAAAGACCAGCATCAGCAGCCTAAATGACTTTAGACCAGTTGCCCTGACACTGGTCATGAAGTGTTTTGAGAAACTGGTGAGATGTCACTTCAGGTCCTGCCTCCCAGTTACCCTCGACCCATTTCAGTTTGCATACAGAGCGAAAAGATCAACAAAAGATGCCATAGCAACAGCGCTCCATGCCACCATCTCACCTGAAACTGCAAGGGCACTATGCCAGGCTGCTCTCTGTTGATTTTAGCTCTGCTTTCAACACCATACTACCAGACAGACTGAGTGTTAAGCTAATGGACATTGGTCTTCTATACACTATATGCAGTTGGCAAAGAAACTTCCTTTCAGACTGTGTACAGAGTGTCACTTCAGAAGGAGGAAGTCCAGCATGCAGCCAATCTGCATCAATGGACAGTGTGTGGAGAGGGTGTCCAGCTTCAAGCTGGAGAATGAGGGCTTTGGGGACTTGATTAAAATATTGGAGCCCCGGTACCACATCCCAACGCGACAGTATTTTACTGTTTCTGACTTCACATGTCAAATACAACTAAACTAGTTCTCTAGTATTTCATGAATCTATTTGAATGCAAGCAAAAACACATTTTAGTATTAACTTATGTTGAATCAATGCAAAATTATCTATTTTAATCAAGTAATTTGTAATATTTCCTTCCCTATTATACTGAACCCAATTGTATAGAAATCCTACTGAATCGAACCGAATCAGTCCAATTTAAAATGTATCGTTTCTGAATCGTATTGTACCGCATGAATCGAGATGCATATCGGATCATCATTGGACAGATGCACACCCCTAATGGAAACCATAGCAACAGCTTAGCAACCACCTTGGATACCATAGCAACAGCTTAGCAACCACTTGGCAATCACTTAGCAACACCACAGCACACCTGGGATACCTTAGCACGTGAGCCATGTTAGCAATGTGCAACATCCTGGGTTTCCTTCAGGAAATGCACTTTTCTAGTTTATGCTCTTTTAAATTTGTTTATTGCTTTTAAATTATTTTTTAATTTTATTAATTTAAATGCTCTCAATTCTTTCTTGTTTTTAATTCTTTATTCTTTCTTTTTAATTGCACCAAAGGGAGGGGGGGGCTGTAACCCAATCTCTTTGTACAATTGTACAAGTTCAATGTGCAATGACAATAAAGTTTCATTTCATAAACACTGTGTATCTCTCAGACCTACAGCTGCCACATTCCTAATATCAACACTCCTGAACCAGAGACACCATCACAAGTGTCTCACCTGGACTGAGCAGAACCAGAACTGGACTGTTACTGTGTGACTTTCTGTAAAGAATATATAACAGTTTTGAATATAAAACTTTGTGAATTAAATTATGGAGACAGATGAACGTTATGACTGTATTACACTGATATTGTAATAAAATAATCACACACCTTTACTAGCTCACCCTACTGAACTGATGATCTGCTGTTGTGCTCATTTCCAGATCGGAGATGAACACCGAGGTCTACATAAGATAACAGATGCCTTATATATGGTGAAATTCAAGGTACATGTTTACATTTCTTAATGAAACATCACCCAGAAATCATATTTACATCCAGATCTTAATGAATGACTCCTAGACCTAGTGTAGGCATTAATGATGGTCAATGATGGTCGGCAGTCATTTACTCACTAAACATCCAAACGTTGGTGAAGGTGTGACAGACTAGTGGGTGTGGTTTAGTACATAGTCAGACTTAGCAGCAGCATGCCTTATTCCTCATCAGCACTAAACCTGACACTACATCAGCACTTCCTGCTCAAAGATGGCCGATGCAGCATTCTGCTACACACATTTGTTGTTTTTTAAAGCTGCAAACCACATCCACTAGTCTGACACCTTCATTAACATGTGGTTTGAGCCCAAACTATGTCATGTCATGTCATGTCACACGCCGTCATCACTTCGTGATGGTAGGCTGCACAGATGAGTCACTTCTCTCCAATGCCATCTGTCTCTGGTTGCTTGTAGCAGGCTAGCACCTGATAATCCAGTCCACGTCTTGATGTTATCCATCCAGGTTATTCTTGGTCTTCCACATCTTCTGACTCCCTCCACAAGTCCAGTCATAACACTTCCTTCAATGCTCTCATGTGCTGCCTCATCACATGACCAAAGTAACGTCACTTGCGGGATTTAACATGCATCAGTAACTCCTTTTGAGTTCTAGCATCTCAGACTTGCACCCAAACTATTTAGGTGACTGAGTTCTAGTGTATCAGGTTGACTACATATGTAGATACGTGTAAATATGTTTTTTGAGTGAAACACTCGTTTAGAGTTTAGTGTGTTTCTGACTTACTTTAAAATCTAAGACCCGGCTGAGAAGTGTCTGACCTTTACCTCTCTGGACCTTTTGTATTTAAAGGGAACCGTTGCCAATTTTGGAGATTTCAACCCAAAGTGCCTCCTGCCTCGTAGTTTGAACTACTGGACCTATCCTGGCTCGCTGACCACTCCTCCACTGTATGAAAGTGTCACCTGGATCGTCCTGACAGAACCGATCGTAGTGTCAGAGAAACAGGTGAGCTCACACATGCAGATCTGCACGTCTGCTCAGCGCTGACGGATCAATCAGAACTGATACTTAGCTTTTATTCATTATTATTATTGGGTCATCAGGACCCGCACATGAACTCTGTGACCAGTAAATGTTATTTGTGATTTATGTGCATTTCTGATGAGTCTGGTCCAAAGTCTCGCCAAAAAAAAGTTTGAACAGTCCGTTCATTTGCTTCCGTTTTTAGAAATGAAGTCAAAGTACAGACACCATCATGTGAAGCATGTGACCCAGCCAAGATGGCCAACACAGCACTCAGTCTGATGTGTTTTGATGGTAATGACTGTATGAGAACTGAGTCAAATCAGTGCATTAATGAGTTAATTAATGAGTTAACAAAATTAATTATGAAACTGGCTCTTCTGCCTTTGTTCCTATGATTTAATAGTGTGTGTGTGTGGGGGGGTTATAATCCTGTGTCCAGACTGCTCCTCAGATCTTTGATGTTGTACAGATTAGTGTGACCGTGTCCTGGCTTTGCTGTGATGCTGGTAAAAACCTGTAGATGTGCACAGTGAGCAGTAAAGACTGAGTTATGTGAGAGTCTTAGGGACGGTATGTTACTGTGATGGCTGTGAGGAGCTCATGTGACGTCTGGTCTCTAAAGGGATTCTGGTCTGGACAGTTTATCACTGTTTCACACAAAGAGCATCAGTGTGATATGTAGTTTAAATCCCTTTGTTCCTTATTACAGGTTAATGACGTGTGATGTTCCAGTGAACTCTGTCTCTTCAGTTTCTTAAATGAAGTTTGTCTGAATACTTAATCATCACAACAAGTGTTTGAATTCTCAGTCACTGCTTTACTGTCAGTATTTCACCAAAACGTGAACTTTACAGACCTCTGAGCTACAGAGTCACTCACAAGCTTTCTGAAACTCTTAAACATCACTGCAGGTGCTGGAAATCAATTGTTCCTGTGTGTGTGTGTGTGTGTGTGTCTGCTGGCTGTAGATGGGGAAGTTCAGGATGCTTCTCTTTAGTGGAGAAGAGGAGGAAGACCGGAAACGGATGGAGAACAACTTTCGTCCTCCTCAGCCGCTGAAGGGCCGGACAGTCCGCGCATCCTTTAAGTAGATCCTCCTCCATCCATCCATCCATCCATCCATTTATTTATCAGGAATTGTTCTATTATTTCCAGTGGGTTATGGGACATGTTACAGAACTCTGTCCACAGAACCTGACATGGAGCACTGTGATCATATTACTGTATCTGAACAGACTCGTCAGGTGGAGGAGGAGTTAAATAACTGGCCACTTCTTTAAAACCACCTTCTTGTATGTCTGCTTATTCTCATTTTAACTCCACTGAGCATACAGGTGCACTTTACAGAGTGCATTCCATCTGTTTCTCTGCAGTGACACTGATGTGGTGGTGGTGTGTTAGAGCTACTGTGTCACTCACTCTCACACCTGCCTTGTTGGTCTTGTAGATGTAAAGTCAGAGCCTCACGTCCTTCACTGGTGACACTGTTGACGGGATAGTTTTGGTTGATGCCGACACACCACCATCACGTCAGTGTCACTGTACTGTAGTGCACCTGTATGGTCAGTGGAGGTAGTGGTAAAGAAGTGGTTGGTCAGTGTATCTGACCTGATGGTCTGTAATTGGACTCCTGACTGTACTGACTTGAATGTGTGTTATTGTGTTTGGGTGACTAAAGGCTGAACTGACCTCACAGCTGTGACTACTCTGACTTTGACACTGAGCCTTCACTCCCAGTCCTGATAATCCGTCTTAGTCCGGCTTTATCTGAGGGATCCACCTCGAGGTTCTCTCAGACCTGACAGTGGTGCTGGATTAGCTTCTGGACCGCAGGAACAGCCTGCGCTTTGAGCTAAGACCCGAGATTTACATCAAGTTTAAAAAAAAGGTCGGCCACAGTAGGCCTTCAGCCTGGTGTTCTTCACACGCTTCCTGCTCAGACACCAGGAGCTGCAATATACTCGTTAATCAATTAGTGTTAAAGCTACAGGAGCTGATATATAACGGTGTAATTAACGACTTTAGTCTCAGTCTAACCATGGACTTAAACTCTCTCTGGGTTCTCAGGCACTAAGTCAGACATGGCAGCTTCATATAGTTCTTATTTATTCAGCTGTGATTATTCATCACATTTCACACACATTACCTTCATTACACTCAGATTTAGCTTTTAAAACTGCATGAAATTATTTATTGGCCTTTTTATTCAGCCTGTAAGACACTTATATCTCAACATGAATGTTAATTCCAATAAAAGTACATTTGTCACATTTTCGTGTGATTTATTTTCTTTGTGTCATCTGAAGCCTCACTTTGGACCCTAAAAGAGCTAAAACTGTGGTCATGTTCACTTAACATGGATGTCTCTGGGTGACTACAGACTGTATGTTAATGTGGTCTTTGCTGCCATCTGCTGGTGAAATGTGGTATAACACTGAGCCTCTGCTGCACTTATTTATGCACATTAGAATTTAAGTACACACACACACACACACACACACACACTGATTATACAGGGTTATAGTGTGTGTGTGTATATATATACACTGCCTCTCAAAAGTTACTCTGTCAGAGTAAATGTCACTAATTAAATTCTGGAACATTTTCAGTAACTGCACTTTTCCACTTTATGTTCCTTCAGTACAAACGAGTGACCGTCAGACATTAAACAGAACCTGTTCATGTCTGTACTGGTTACTGTTGGGTTTGTAATGGTATGTAATGTTTAATAAGTAAGTGTAAAGGACCTTCATGTTCTGATCTGTGACTGGTTCTGGATTAATGTGGTGTGTTTGCAAAGGAAGCTGAAGGTGTTGTTCCAGTAAGTGTGTTAATGGTTAATTGATGTGTGTATTAATATGCTGAGTCGGTCCATAATGAGCCCCAGTGAATGTTTAACTTGGTCCGGTTGTGATTCATGGCATCCTGCTGGGAGCTCAGCAGCGCCGGCCGCTGGACTTTAGTATGTTTGTGGGACTGGAATGTTCTCCGGTTCAGACTTTTGTTCCATGAGATTATCAGGACAAGCCTCATTTCACTGTGGCAGGGGGCAGGGGGGAGGGGTGTAATGAGGCCTTAGCAAGCCTGGACCAAAATGTCCTGAAATGTAAGTACAGAACATGTACCTGTACAGTCTGATTGTGCCTCTTAATGTGGTGCCTAGAACCTGAAAGAACCACCTGGAAACAGTTCTGACTTGGATTTGATAAGGAAGTGAACATTAAAAGGAAAATCACCTGATAACTCGCCTGAGGTCATTACACAGAACATTAGAACCTACTGACAGGAGAACATTAGAACCAGCTGATTCACTTCTCTAATGTGACTCGGACTACATGTTTGTTCTGCTGTGTTTTAACTCCAGACTCGGCGTTTAATTTGTAACTATTTTACACTTTGTTGAGCGTCTCTGTTCTGTGAGAAGCACACAGTACTCAGACAGGCAGGGATGTCTGACTTTCAGGTGAAATGTATAGAAAATGTAAAACGTTCACACTACAGTGATTTTATGTGATGAAAGTCGGGCATTTCAGTAGAAGCATGCAGTGGTGATTTCCTCTCAGACTGTTTACTGAAACAAAAGTCAACAGCAGTGGTGTTTATACCCCAACAAACAGTGCCAATGTCTCAATAACGAGTCATGTGCCCTTCAGCATCAATCACAGTTGGACTACGTCGTCTCAGGTTGTTCACACGTCCACGTCTGCTGAGACATGGCATCCTACTCTTCTTGAAGGGCTCTCAGATCATTGAGGTTCTGAGGTACAGAGTTACGAGCCTCTACACGGTGACTCAGCTGGTCTCAGGTTTTCTATGGGATGCAGGTCTGGAGACAGTGCAGGACAGCCCATCTGAGGTACCACAGTCTCCAGCAGCCGTTCTCTAATGATGTGACCTCGCTGAGCTGCAGCAACATCAGCCATGAAGATGAACTGAGGCCTGTGTTGTTCATGCAGAGGCTCAGTGACTGGATTAATTCATTTATTAATTAATTATCATTATTAATTAATGAATGTTATTACAGTAGTCTGGGCTCGTCACTGTACCATTCACACAGTGTAGAGCAGTTCTGTATTGACTAGATACACTAACACCACCACCAAAGGCCCGTCTGGTGATAACAGTGACTGATGCACAGCGTCTCCTTCACGTCTCCAACATCGTTGGCAGCCCTCATTTCTGTGATGTCGCCTGTGCCTGGTGGTGAGGTCAGGTACCCTTGCAGATTGTCTAGCACACAGCCGTCGCTGATGTAAATGGTTTTAAATGGTCTGATGTGACACTTGGTGCCTTTCACCTCCCTTAAATGTGTCTGGAGTTGTATGGCTTCATCACCCGATTCTGCAGAGCACTGTTCACAGTGAAGCGGGCATCAGTGTGTGATGTGGCCAAAGGAAGTTGACTTCTATGCCTTTCTGTGACTCTTCCAGTCTCTCTGTGTCTGTTACAACCTGCTGATGACTCTCTGTGACACTCTGAGCTCAGTGCTCACGTCAGGTTTTATTCTGAGGATGTTCAGATCGTCATGAAATGTTTCTACAATATAAAAGTGGTCCGGTGTAGAAAACCATTTAAGGATGTAAACAGACCAGATGATTCAAAGAGCTTTACAGGTTAATCTAGAAGTGAAATGAGCTGAATTAAAAGACAAAATAAAGAGAGTGAAAGAAGAGGGACTTCAGAACACAACTAAAACTTCAGACAGCAGATAAAAGTGCTGCTACAGAATAAAAGTGTAAAGATTGTTTTAAACGGAGCTGAAATTTACTCCAATAGAAACACTTTCAGTCTGGATTTAAGTGTTTTAGAGCCGGGTTCTAATGTTCCGTCAACTGGTTCTGTAGATCAGGATGGGGATGATGAGAAAATCCCAGAAATGAAACGCATTCAGCAGAGCAGAGTACCACCCAGTACACCTGGCCCACATTATCCAGAACCAGTGTTAGATTGAGGTTGGAGCTAAACTCTGGTGCTAGATCTCTAGAACCAGGAGATCTAGCACCATATATATATATATATATGTTTGTGTGTATGAGTGAGAGAGAGGTGTGTGTGTGTGTGTGTATGAGTGAGAGAGAGGTGTGTGTGTGTGTGTGGTGATCCTGTTGTCAGACAGTAATGCCCAGCAGGTGGCAGTGTTGACCGCTGAGTCTTTGTCTGTGTGTGTTGTTGTGTAGAAAAGCCACAGAAGCAGAGATGCTGTGACTGAATCATTAAAGCAGATGTGAGGATCCTGAGGAATGTAGATATGGATGTATATTATACACACAGTCAGTATATACAGTCTTTAAGCTGCTGGGTTGTGATGTGATGGGCTGTTTCTACACTACTGACCAAGGGCGTCCAACATTGTGGGGGTTGAGCTGTCTGCCTATTTATTTATTTATTTATTAAATCATTTACTTTTCTAAAAGGATTCAGGAGATTTTGGGTTAACCGTATTAGAAATACATTGTAATGCTTTTACTATGTATTTATTTAACTTTCTTTGTATTTACTCCGCACCTTAAACAATTAAGAAATGCGGAGCTAGCTAAAATACCTGAACGGGTATTCATACTGTGTCTGATACACAGCGGCATAGTTATTCAATCATCAGCTAACAATACATTTACATTTACCTCATTTTGATTTTTCTGCTTTTTACAAGGCGGT
>BRDA01053154.1:15025-29062 GCA_036984385.1 Crenuchus spilurus | reverse complement strand
AGATAGATAGATAGATAGATAGATAGATAGATAGATAGATAGATAGATATGTAGATAGATAGATAGATAATACATTAACAATACCATTGACACCTGAAAATCTGACAAAAATCCTGATATCTGCCAGAATTTTTTTATTATTATTATTCAAAACAATATACTGCTGTTGATTCTTCTTCCCCCTCTAAAACATCACCCGAATCCTGACCAGACAGACATTTTCTAATGTAATTTCACTGTAATTATGGAGTTGTAATAAAAAAAAATGTTGACACAATTTAAAAGAACTATGTGCAGACATTGGTGCCAACACATTACATTGAAAAAATGGGGGAACACTGTGACATTAGCCATGTCTCAAGGCTGAGGATGCATCTCACCCTGTGTTTCTTGGCTGTTGCATCACTGAAGAGTTTGTAAAGATGTAATGAAATTATAATTTAATATAATGCTTATGTAATGTAGTAAGCTGAGATCTGTCAGAAAGGGCTATTAGCAACATCTCAACAATGTGTGAGCCTTCAGATACCAGATATGAAGTCCTGCTATCTCACCTACAGCCTTCACTTCAATACATGACTATTAATGTGAAGCACTAAAAGCTGTTTGAGTGCTGACAGTGCCCCCTTGTGGAGAATCTTCATTCTGCTAATCATGAGCGAGACAATTATAAGCCTTACATTTTTAAAACGTTAAGCAAATTTCAGCGATTAACCCTATCGATTCCCAAATTGCTGAGAACATAAAAACCCAACATTGTTCTGCATTATAGGTAAAGAAAAACAGCAACAACCATGTACAACCTTGGTAAAAATAAAATAGACATCCTTAGTAAAGCTTAATAGTAACCATTAGACACCACTTGTTCAAATCAAATCAAACCAAGTTTATTTGTCACATACACAATCATACATGGTACAATTGGCAGTGAAATGCTTTGATGACTGCTCCTTTGGAAAAGAAGGGGGGGTCAAATCAGGGTATATAAAATAAGACAAAAGCACCATAAGAACCATAATATGTAAGAATAAGGAAGATATAAGAAGGAGAGATGAGACACTATGCATGCAGATAATGTCCAAAAAATACAAATACAAATACACAATTATGCAGATAGTGTGCAAAACGTTTTCCGTGGTGCCCCCTCCCCAAATGAGGACCCACGCACTGGGCATAGTCCGCATATGCAGAACATCAACCCTGTATGTTTGCATAGTCTGGGGCGCATGTGCCTGTGCAATTGTCCAGAGTTCAGTGCAGATAGCAGTGTTCAGTGCAAAGTGTGTGCATATGCATATGGGTTCGTGTAGTCCAAAGATGCATTTGCTGTGCTATTTACCAGAGTTCAGAGTCATGATGGCCTTTGGGAAGAAGCTTTTCCTCATCCAGTTTGTGTATGCCTTCAACAGAGAGAAGGGTCCATTGTTACGATGGCTATGGTTCATCAGTACCTGTGTTTTTGCCTTGGTCCAGTAACGCTTGCTGTAGATGGTCTGCAGGTCATGGAGCTCCACTCAGAAAATCTGCTCAGCTGAAAAAACACCACCCTCTGAAGAGTCTGTCCGTCATGCAGGGTGCTGTTCCCAAACCAGGCTGTGATCTTCCCTGAAAGGATGCTCTGTATGGTGCAGATGTAAAAATTCCACATTACGTTGGAGGGCAGTCTTGGAGTGTTTCCTGTAGAACAAGTTTAAATCATATTTGAAAACAATTAGATGTGTCCAGAATCAGTCAAAAATCACCCATAAAACCATCATGATTATGAACGATTGTGAAACAATCAGAAACCACTAATTACCATCACTGAACTTTAGATACCATTACAAACAGAAACATTTCATGATTTCTACAATTTTCTTTTCAGCAGGAAAATTATTGCTGTGATGGTAGTGATTTCAAAAAGCTCCCATTTGTATAAATTAAGTTTCTTAATATTCTTAACTTTAAAAAATACATTTACAAAAACATTTGTTTTAGTGACACAGAGAAAGTATCAGAAAGTGATCTCAACACAGTGGACTTGGTTTTGCATCCTGGTTTTCTGGAATGTGACGCTTGTCTGGTGTCTATATTTGAATCCCTGTGTGTGTGTGTGTGTGTGTGTGTGTGTGTAATTCAACAAAAAGCAATTTATGAAAGCATGAGCCTGAGTGAGAAAATGTAAGCGTCCACACACAGCCATGTTCACCCTACTCCATAAACTGTAAGTTCATACCACTAGACCTGAAAATGCCACAAGGCTGACACCTGGAGGCACGTATGAGCACTGCATTCATGACCACTTCTGAGTGCATCTCCAGCCTTGAATATGAATATGCTAAATAACACCAGCGAAACTAAACAGGCTACTGTACTAAAATCCCGTATGGCAAAACTGTAGTTCATCTATGCTGGTGGTTATATGTGTGAATGTATTTGCATAACAGTCTCTCTCTCTCTCTCTCTCTCTCTCTCTCTCACACACACACACACACACACACACACACGACATGACTCACTTAGATGACTCACCCTGCACTCATTCACACATAGCAGCGCCTTCTTCAGAGAGAGAAAAAGAGAGAAATTTCATTATTATTGTAATTAAAGTTTCACTGAAAGACTTGTCACGGATTGATATCTGATATGAGATATGAGTATCAAAACAATTGCAAATCTGATCAGTTTGACTAATAGACACGGATCTATTTCCATTACCGAACTGCATATACACGATGTAATACAGTCAGCAAGCAATTAGCTATAACAAAAAATTACATGATTTAGTTATGGACCTTAAAGACAACCTGTATTTTAATAATATTAAAAAATAATAATAATTAAAGTGATTTGTGTAAAATTATGTAAATAAAACAAATAATTCAAAATGTCAAAATGTTTTTTTAAATATTATTTTTATTGTTATTATAATATTATTATTACCTTTAGCATTAAGAGACCTGACACACACAGTCCAACTATCACTGTCTTCTGCTTTCTTTATAACTTCTCTGGCAATAATTAGACCGTCACTTTAGTAGAGTTTATTTATTATATAATTATATAAAACTATCTACCTCAAACACTGTAAACTGTCATTTCTGCTGTCCATGCACAATAGTTGCACTGTCACTTTAGAACATTTTATTTTATTGTAGCTTTATATAAAACTACCTCAAACACGTCACTTCTTGTTATGTAAATATTGTAGATTGTAATGTGTTTTGCGGCTTGGGAAGTTGACCACAAAGTTTATATATATATATATATATATATATATATATATATATATATATATATATATATATATATACTTTTATATATAGATTATTTTATCTCTTATCTCTCATTATTATTATTATTATTATTATTATCATTATTATTATTATTATTATTATTAATATTATAGAGGAATTAAGAAGAAGAAGAAGAAGAAGAAGAAGAAGAAAAAGAATTGATTTGTTTGGTTTAATAATTTCAGTTTAAAAACAAAAATACTCATGTATTTAATGTGGGTTATGCCAGAATGTAAAAGTAGAAATAGTCGCTGTATGTAGTTGCTTTTTTCTAACGCGTTTCCGACGAAGCGAAGTGCTTTTGGTCCCTGCGAGGCTCCGTCTGTTTGTGTTTGATGGTGACGAAAATGGCGGATGAGCTGGACAGAGTACGAATTTCAGCAGCGGAGCTTCGAGCAGAGGCGTCGAGTATTGTCACGCACAAAGATAACTTAAAAGGTTGGAAATTATGTTAGTGTTCTTAAAACAATACAGACAAACTGTTAAAAACAAACATATAAGTCGAAATAACAGTATACATTAAAGCTTTTCAGTTACGAGCTAGCTGTTTGCTAATGTTAGCTAACCTGCTGTTCACCTACGGTAGCTTATTGGCTAACTTAGCTTGATAAGCACGGGTTGTTGCTAGCTAGCTTCCTTTTAAAAGTACACAAACGCGTTTTCAACTTTAAAAGAACAATGACACACAGCACACGGACAGAACGTTGGTACTGTTCGACCACTGTTTTATCAACTAGCAATGAGGCTAATCGCTTTCTTAGCGACATAGCTAGCTAACTAACTTGGTGTTGAATTTGTATTTGACTGGCTTCAACTCCGTCTTAAGTTGGCAAGATAACTCGGCTTGCTATCAGTTGCTTTGTTGTTCTGAACGTTGTTTTTTTAGTTGCTGCTTTTGTCTCTGTCTATATGTGAGTGTTTAATCTTAACTTGTGTTTTGAATGAAAATAAAGGCCAACAAGTTTCCTAATGGTGTAGCACAGGTTAAAACATTCTATCTTCTGTTTCTCCCCGTCAGACCTAGACGTGCAAGATACAAGTAAGAAGTATCGGCAGAGAGAGGGGAAACGGCCAGACCTGCAGCGGTACCAACCCGGAGCAGGGCAGTCACGCAGGCAAAAGGACAGTGCTGAGGGGGAAGTGCAAGCAGTTATGTTATCAGGGGAGCGAATCGCAGATCCTGATCTCAGAGTTCCTGACAGCTCTCCACCAGGTTTTGACCTGAAACTCAGTAGCAGAGAGTGCCCAGCCGGACCAAGCCACTTGAACTTGGACTGTAACAGCATGAATGAATCTGGCAGCCATAGTCATCCTGGGAGAAGCATCGCAAAAGAGAGCCAGTTGGCAAGTCCTGACAACCCTGGCTCTCCAAAACTGTCTCGTAAAACTCGTAAACCAGATCGTGAGATATATCAGCCGGGTGGACGAAGGTCTCAAGGCAGTAGAGAATCAGGTTCGAACAAGGAGTTTGATCGAGCATCTAAAGAAGAGGTAAAGGGAGACAAAGTGGAAGGTTGTAAGCATAGATTGACTGGGTTAGTGGAACTAAATAAGGATGTGCATGTGGAAACTGTGAGGGAAAAAGAGAGGGAACCTAAAGCAAAAGGGAGAAAAAGCAAAGAAGGCAGGAAAAAGCGTGAGCCAGGAAAACAGAAGAGTTTAGATTTATCTTCTATCCCCAATGATGAAAACGCTGTTGAAAACATATCTGATGAAGTGCAGAAACTCGGCATCAGTAGCCCTGCAGCCTTAGAATCAGAAGACAAGAAAGGAAAGAAAGGTGAAGATGGTGGTTGTAGGATTAGAAAGTCTAGCATTGAAGGCCGAAGGAGCAGAGCAGGTGGAGGAGATGGGGGAACAGGTGAAGGAGATGGGAAAAAAAAGCAGAGGAGTAACAGAAGGTCCCGAGGAGGCAAAGAGAAAGGCTCAAACCAAGCTTCAGGGAAAAGGGAGGAAGGAGAGGGAGGGGAAAAGAGCTCATTGACAAACCAGCTAATGAAAAATATTGAACCAGCGGTGGAAGGTGGATTTCGGTGGAATGTGAAAGGAAAAGATGCTAATCAAGACCAAAACTTGCAACACCTAAAGCATGGAGGGAACCAACCAAGAGACAGGGATGGATGGCGTCGCAGGGAATCTGAAGGAACAGAAGTTAGCAAACTGAGCTCTGTTTCAAAACGTTACTCTAAGTCAGACATCCGACGGCCTCGAAACCGGACTTACAGTACAAGTTCAGCCAGCAGTTGTACCAGTATGGATGGGCCAGGAGAGTCTGAGCGACGTAGGACTAATGCAGTTGTTGGGGGTAGAGAGAAAGGTGAAGGAGGCACTGCCCCAAGGTCTCGTGAAAGGACAACAGAGGAGAAAGACTGGAACATAGGAAACCAGCCTAGGCAGAGGAGATTGACAGCAAGAGACATGTCTTCCACAGATTCCTTTGAGGAGAATGAGTTGTGGGAAAGGAAAGATGACAGGAGAGGCCCAAGAGACAAAGAAAGTGAGGGAAATGCTGTAATAATATGTAAAGGGAACACCAAGGGGTCTAGAGGAACTGGAGGTGGTGGCCGTGGAGGAATCTTGAGAGTTTCTTTGGACAGACAATCCAACACTGCCTCAGGAGCTGTGGAGGACCAAACAAAGCGAAAGAATCAAGGTCCTAGAGGTAGAGGCAGAGGAATTCTTATCCTTCCAGCACACACTGAGCTAACTGTGTCCTCAGAGCCTGGACCTCGGTTGATGACTGGCATGAGAGGTAGCATGGGCTTTGGTAGAGGAAGGGGGGGTCGCGGAGGAAGCACAAGACGACTCTGGGACCCTAATAATCCTGATAAGAAACCAGCCCTAACAAACAGTCAGCAGTCCCAGCATTCACCTCTCCAGACATCATTATATCTTCATCAAGGTGGTTATGGCCCACTGCATTTTCTTGACACTGATGATGAAACTGCAGGAAGCCCTCCAGTCCATCAGGGGGAGCACTTTCAGAACCAACAAGCTGCTGCACTCGCTTATTACAAATTCCAGAACTCAGACAACCCTTACTGCTACTCATTACCATCCAATGCAACAAACACACCTCCGCGTTATGCATATCCCTATCAGTTTCCATATCAAATACCTGGCTCCAATGGGTTGTACCCCAGTCCTACCATGCCTTTTTATGGGGCATATGGTCAGAGTGGTCAGGGTTACCCCGCTGGGTCCACCATTACCCCAGAGGAAGCAGAGGTACAAACCAGGAGTGAATTGGGCAAACTCTTGCGGGTGGCTGACAGCCAGGAGCTCCAGCTCAGTAACCTATTGTCCAGGGAGCGGTTGAGCCCGGAAGGACTGGACAGGATGGCACAATTGAGGTAAGCATGGCGTGATTAGTAACGAGGGATAAGAGGAATTTGTTAAACAGAAATTTAGGAAGAATTTACTTTCATAATTCAGAAACTAGACATAAGTTTCTAATTTATTCTTTGCAGGGCTGTAAATGGGAATCACACAGATTTATTAAAATTAATATTTAATTTTGAATTTGAGTAAATTACTGATCAGGCTATATCAACATTGAAACAAAATGGTCTTGAAATATGACACTTTACATGTAATGAATATGAAATATGACGCTTTACTTTTTTAATTAAATGACGAAAGTGCATTATTTATGTCTTGATACTTAGTAACAAGCACAGATGTGTTTACTAGCCAATGAAATTTAAACTAGTCTGTCTCTGTCTTTGGGAAAATACTGCTGTAAAACCAGTAACTACATGCAGTTAAAGCGCCTTTACTGTATGCTGCTTATCATACTGCAAAACACTTATATAATCCACAGATCAATGATTAAGTTTTTTTGTGCCCAAACCTCATTTCCTGGAATAAAAAATGACACTAAAACATCCACATCTTCAGCTTTGGAGAAGCCAAAGCATTTTTATGCAACTTGTGAATGTAGGTTAATTAGAAAGTGACTGAAGTAATTGATGGTTCTTAATCCTCGGATTTGAAAATGTATGAGCATACCGCTGTGAGTGGTGTTCTATTAATTGACTTTTAAATGAACTCATTAGTTTCATTAGGTGTTTTGTTTTTTGAGCAGAGGAATCTTTAAAATGTATAAGCAGCATGTTGCACCAGCCTAAAGTAAGCTGAATTGTGAGGTGAGGTGTAAAGTCTGTCCTAAACCTTCCATAAAATTACTTATTTTAACTGATTTTAATGACACAATTTAATTTGCATCACAAACACTTACATCTTAAGCTATTTCATTATCATCTGGAGGGTTTTTTATTTTATTTATTTTTTTTTTTTTTACAAAGTACTCATTTGAATAACTTTTTGTGGTAAAAAAAAAGTCTAAATACTTATTTTACCTTACTAATAATGAGGTATAATATACTTATTATAACTTAAGATGAAGTGTTAATTACTGTAGACCACACCTTTCCTTCTTACCCAAAAAATGACAATGATTCAAATGAATAAACATTCAAGTTTATATACTTTATAGTTTGAAAACATTCATAAAATTGTGATAATGTCGAAATACTCACCTAATAATTGTACATGCAGTCTATCAACAATGTACATAAAACCCCAGAAAACCAGAAGTGCCATTTACAGGTTAGTTTAAACAGCAAATTAAGTGTTCATATTTGCATTGTAGACATTCATTCCATTCATTCCCTGTGTAAAGAAATTTGAGCTGATAGGCTTTGGTATTGAGTGCACAATTTCACATCAAATCTTTCTGTATGATTTAATGATACTGAGCTTGAGTTCGAGAATGCATTTTTTGTCTTGTGATTGGTTAATTTGCTCATAATTCATAAAAAAATCTCAAAGTTCATAAAATGTTACTGATACATTTATCAGTGTCTTTCCTTATTCCTTTTAGGGCTGAACTTCTGACACTGTATGAGCGGGTGATTCTTACAGACATTGAGTTCTCTGACTCTCAGAATTTAGACCAGGCATTGTGGAAGAATGTCTTTTATCAGGTCATCGAGAGATTCAGACAGCTTTTGAAAGACCAAGATTCTGATACTTCCCCCCGGATCAGGGCTGTGCTTTTAACAATTTTGGAAGAGGTATTTGGCCAAGTTTAATTTTGGTTTGAAAGCTGTAATTATCTTGTTTTCTGTAATTACAGTGATATCTTCATTAGGGCTGCATCAGCAATATTTTTAGCTATTAATTTTCATTATCTTCTCTTTCTTCTTCTTACACCCACCAGCAACTTTGTGTATACATTCCTTGTATCTACACCCATCGTCCATTTTATCAGTGGCACTGTGCATATAGGTGCATGGTATAGTTCTGCAAGTGCAAATTGTAGACTGTATGTTTCTCTTGGTACTTTGTTAGCTCAATTTCACCCAGTTCCTCAATGATCAGGACCCTCTTAGGACCACCACAGAATAGGCCTTGTTTGAGTGGTGGATAATTTCTTGGCACTGCAGGGACACTGAAGTGATGGTGGTGTGTTGTGTGGGTACATGTGTATTAGACACAGCACTGCTGCTGCCTCTATTAGGTAGGCTGAGCTTGTTGGTTCACATTGTAGGTGTAAAGTCAGAGTTTGTTGGAAAGATTTGGTTGTTGCACCATTTTCACTCCAGCAATGCCATAGAGCTCTGCTGTCTGATCCCTTCCTGTGCTGCACACACTAACACACCACCATCACGTCAGTGATTGTTGTCCTTCTACCCTTTTTACAAAGTGATCTGAGACTGCTTCAAGTGTTGGTGCATAGCCGTTGTATTGTCATTTCTGATTTGCAGAGTGTACAGAGCACCACATTGTTGGGTCTCTGTCTAAAGTACACACACACTTCAGATGATTGTGGGTGGGGCTTTTTTTTTTACTGCAGTTTGAATCTGCAACATGCTGACACACATTACAAAAGGTGTTTATGTACACAGTTGAGCTGATGAGTCACTTTATCACTAATCATGATCTTTTTTTTGTGCATTTTTAGTTTATGACTCACCAACACAATTGTGAGAATTGATTAAGCTATTGTGTCACATTTCTTTTAGGGGGCAATGTTTTTTGATTCACTGCTGCAGAAGTTGCAAACTATATTCCAGTTTAAGCTTGAAGACTATATGGATGGAATGGCAATACGTGCAAGACCTCTGCGCAAGACGGTACGCATTCAGAATTACACTGTAATGCACTCATAAAATAAACTCGAGTATTTTTTACCATACTTGTACTAACAGTCTAACATTTCTTTAAAAAAAAAGTCACAAAATATACGCTAATCATAACAGAACAGTTTGAAATGTAACAAATTCCATATTACTTGAATCCAGAAATGTATGTATTAAAAAATATATTAATTTATTGTATCACAAATCACTAGTGTTGTTACAATGCATTGTGATATGTAAGTGTACATTGTGAAGATGTAAAAGTGGATCAATGAAAATTAGTAATTGTTTTAATTTTGCCATACAGTACAAAAATGCATCACTCTTTTATCTCCAGCTGTAGTCTCATTAGTAAGTTATGCAACATCAGTTATTTTTTTGTCTCAATTTGTTCAAAATAATGAGATTATTGAATAAAGAGCCCAGTATCATGAATTGAATCATAAGCAATGTGTATCATTACACCTCTATGAATGCAACAATAATTGTGTGTTCTTACTTTTTACAGTGATTATTATTGTTTGCTTTTCTTTCAGGTGAAATATGCTCTGATCAGTGCCCAGCGCTGTATGATCTGTCAGGGAGACATTGCAAGATACCGAGAACAAGCCAGTGACTCAGCCAACTATGGCAAAGCACGCAGGTCATTCATTTTATGCAGAAAGTTTTACTAAAGTAATTAACTATCCATTATTATTTTGCATGTTATTTACATTATTTCAATTACCTTTGTTCCTCAGTTGGTACCTAAAAGCCCAGCAGATTGCTCCAAAAAATGGAAGACCGTACAATCAACTTGCATTGTTGGCAGTGTACACAGTGAGCTCACATTCATTTGAATCATGTGTTGGGCCTTTTGTAAGACTGATAAATTCTTAGTTAATGAAGTATAGGTTTATATTCTCATATTTTTGCTTTCTCTATACACACACTTTCTAACTCTCACAGAAGCGGAAGCTTGATGCAGTGTATTACTACATGCGTAGCCTGGCTGCCAGCAACCCAATCCTGACTGCAAAGGAGAGCCTGATGAGTCTGTTTGAGGAAGCCAAGCGCAAGGTAAGGAAGCACTTTATCTGAGATTAATATAAATATGCAGTGTTCCTGTCCAAGATGGTATAGACATTTTTCATTTATTTTTTTATTTATTTTTTATATATTTTAAAATGTGCTATTGCCAAAGCATAGCCAACGGAGTTGATCACAGTCCAATACACACCCACATACATATGCTTCAAAAGTATAAAATAGAAAATAAAATTAATAAAATTGACTAAGATTAAAATAAGAATAGTACAAAAAAATATAGCTTCCTCATATGTCAATGTTTGTACTATCAAAAATCAATCAATCTGGATAAAATATAGATAGAACAAATTGGATTTGGGCTTGTATTCTGAAAATAGCCTAGCTTAGCATACTGGTAATACAGCAAGTTGACAGGTTTGTGGTTTTTGTGCAAAATATAGCCGTATTAAAAATGCATTTGTTCAGGCTGAATTATATGATTTGCCATTCTCTTCTCTGACTAGGCTGAGCAAATCGAGCGCAGGCGGAAACAGGATTTGGAAGGTGGCGTACATGGCCCACGGGGGCGAGGGGGGAGTCGGGGTCAGGATACCACTCGGGTGGAAATCTGGATTCGCCCCAGTGGGCATCCAAAAGTGGCACCACACACAGCAGGCAATGAGTCAGGCAAGGACTTGGAGCAAGATGGAAGCCTTAGTACACTGAGTGCCAGTGATGTGAGTATGGCAGGATCGCACTTGTACATCATCTTGGGCTCCTTTAACACTTGGCTCATTGCAGTTGTAAACTAGTGCCAGTACTTGGGTCTCCCAGTAACCTGGCGCGTACTGTTTTGGGCTCTATAAGGACGAGAACAGTTGTATCTGGTAGTTGAATTGTGGTTTTCCAGAACCTCTAAACGCTCTTGTCAATTTTTGTTCAATTCCCAGTAATTAATTTCACGTTTGCTGGACTCTGAGCCAGGAGAGGGCAGGAGTCTTGTAAAGTTTGGTGATTTTCCTGTTCAAATACACCTGATTCAACACAAAGTTAA
Organism: Crenuchus spilurus; assembly: GCA_036984385.1. Taxonomy (NCBI): domain Eukaryota; kingdom Metazoa; phylum Chordata; class Actinopteri; order Characiformes; family Crenuchidae; genus Crenuchus; species Crenuchus spilurus. The sequence goes on along the minus strand of BRDA01053154.1, from coordinate 17,579 downwards.
AAAGTTACATTTAGTTTTGTAAGAGCATAGAAAGAGAGAGCAGGTTTTCTTCCCAGGAACACTTGCCAAAATTTACATACACTCCGTACTGCTTGTCTCTTTTTCTTCTCTCTCTCTCTCTCTCTGTCTCCTCCATCCTGCATGGATGAAGACTCACTTGCACACACACACACACACACACAAACTTGCACTCAATGACACCACCTACACAGCTCCACAGAGCAAAATACAGACACACTTGAACTTGATACCCTTATTCTCTTTCTGTTTCCGTCCATCTCAAGTCCTCCAAAACTTTTTTTTTCTCTCTTCTCTTTTATCTCTATTCATTCATCTAACCCTACACTGTGTTTATGGTTCTCTTCTTTGTTTTCCCAGTACTGTTAATGAGGTTGAAGGAGACATGACCCAGAGCATGGTATAAGTGGCAGGAAGATGTTCCCCCTCATTTATATTATCATATACATGCTTTGTTGTTACTGTGTTTTTTTTGTGGACTGCTGTGTTCATTTTTGGGGTAATGCAGAATATAATTAGTTAATTCTAGTGCAGCTGTACTTGTGGACAAATAAAAAAAATCCTACATAAATACTCGAGTGCACACTCTCTCTTGAAGTGGCGAAGAGGTCAGCCAGAGTTGTTTATGAGCCTTGCACAGGATGTAGCCACACATGACTCACCGTCCATGGCAGAGAAGGGCGTCAGTGGGCCGTGATGCGGCCGTCATCTCTGTTACCTTGGATATTCGCCCACGTCAGCATAAACAGACATGCACACAAAGTTCTTATCTTTCCTCTGTCATTTTCGTACACAGGCTTTCAAATAATTTTGGACCCCGCTTCTGCATTAAGGATGTACAGTGATTTAATGTCAGCATCTTCACTGTTCACAAGGAGTCATTTCTGTCTTTTGTTCACATCTTTCCTTTAGTAGATCATCTTTAAAAAAATCCTTTTAAAAGATCATTGTTTTACACCAGTGTCTTTATTGGGAAACTGGTAGTAAGTGTATGTCTAAAAGTAAAAAGGCTAAAACCTGGGTGTTCATTCCTGGTCCTGGAGATCAACCAGCCTGAAGAGTTTAGAACCAGCACATCTGCCTCTAATGCTCTGGAAGCTGGAATCAACAGTGTTAGATTAGGGTTAGAGCAAAATTCTTCAGGGTGGTAGATCTCCAACACTGGGAATATGGATCCCTGGTCTTAAGGAAGTGATTGCTAAAACAAACCTTTTTTTTGTAGCTCAATAAGAAGTTTATCCTGAGCTTTCTCCACACTCATGGAAAACTCTTCACTAAAGTAGGGTGAGTTTCTATATTTTGGTGCCTTTGTTATGCAGTGCATTAAAAAACGCTGCCAGAGCCACATGGGATCATTTCAGCCTTTACTTACAGTTTATACATTTTTACAGTTTATCAAATTAAAAATTCCATAAAGCATTTGGCTGTTCTTAAATGTTACACTTGGCATAAATTCATGAACCTGTTCATAGTTCTAATAGGTTTTCTTTATTGATGTTTGGCTTTTTTCTGATAACTTTCTGCTCTACTTTCTGTATTGTAAAGCTTATTGGAACACTGAAAATGTTTTGAGACATGAAATCTCACATGGTTAGTCTTTTATGAATTATGACTTGTAATTGGTCCTTAGGATGGAGAACTTCCCAGCTGTGGCTAGTAGAGTATTGAAAGAATTCAGGGCTCTACTCCAGCATAGCCCATCCCCGCTGGGCAGCACACGAATGCTGCAGATCATGACGATCAACATGTTTACCATTCACTATGCCCAGACTAGAGGTACACAAAGGAACAACTCACTTTCACATATATTTTATATATAAGTAATTAAAAACAATTTTTATGTCGACCCACTCTTCTGCCCCCCTCTATGTCTTTATCTGTCTCAGCTAAAGGACAGGGTGAGACTCGTTCAGTATTGGAGGAACAGACCACTTCTCTTGGCTTGGCCATGTTTGGGCTACTGGTGCAACGCTGTACTGAACTTTTAAAAGAAACACCTACAGGTGAGCGGTAAACACACCTTCTAATGTATTTAAAGAAGAGGGTAAAAACATCAGGAGCTCATCACCACCATGTCAGTGTAACTAGTGCTGAGAGGGATCCAGCACTCAAATAATATCTGCTCTGTGGTGAACATGACAATTGAAGCACAAGGTAAAAGGAGGCTAACAAATTATACAGAGAAAGAGACAACAGTCTGTAATTGTAGAAGTACAAAATGCACATGCAAAATGATGTGGACAGTGGAGCTGATGAAATGAACAGTGAGTGTAGATACAAGGTATGTGTACCTAATCCCGAGGAGAAGATGGTGTAGTGTGAGTAGTTCAAGGAGATGACTTTATCCAAGACTCTCTCTCTCTATACTGGTGTCAGTAGGATTGCGACGTAAAATAGTGATATCTAATGAAACAATCATACGTATATGAGTGACCGGTGAAGTAATCCATGTGTATGGAACATAGATGTGAGTGACAAGTAAAGTAGTCGAGGTGACAGGTGTAGTAAAACGTACACGTAAAACATGAAGATGTTA
>BRDA01053154.1:1008-15015 GCA_036984385.1 Crenuchus spilurus | reverse complement strand
ATAGCCCATCCCCGCTGGGCAGCACACGAATGCTGCAGATCATGACGATCAACATGTTTACCATTCACTATGCCCAGACTAGAGGTACACAAAGGAACAACTCACTTTCACATATATTTTATATATAAGTAATTAAAAACAATTTTTATGTCGACCCACTCTTCTGCCCCCCTCTATGTCTTTATCTGTCTCAGCTAAAGGACAGGGTGAGACTCGTTCAGTATTGGAGGAACAGACCACTTCTCTTGGCTTGGCCATGTTTGGGCTACTGGTGCAACGCTGTACTGAACTTTTAAAAGAAACACCTACAGGTGAGCGGTAAACACACCTTCTAATGTATTTAAAGAAGAGGGTAAAAACATCAGGAGCTCATCACCACCATGTCAGTGTAACTGTAGTGCTGAGAGGGATCCAGCACTCAAATAATATCTGCTCTGTGGTGAACATGACAATTGAAGCACAAGGTAAAAGGAGGCTAACAAATTATACACAGAAAGAGACAACAGTCTGAATTGTAGAAGTACAAAATGCACATGCAAAATGATGTGGACAGTGGAGCTGATGAAATGAACAGTGAGTGTAGATACAAGGTATGTGTACCTAATGAAGTGGCCAGTGAGTATATGCATACTAACAAAGTAATCTATAGTGATAAAATGCAGCGTTAGGATGACTGTGGTCATATCTCTCTCTCTCAGAACCTATTTCAGTAGAGGAACTTGATGAGTGTGATGTGGTAGAAGAGGAGCCCATGGTGCGAGTGTCTGCTTTTCCGGCTGACCTACGAGAGCTCCTGCCAAGTGTTAAAGTTTGGTCAGACTGGATGTTGGGTCACCCAGAGCAGTGGAATCCTCCACCATCCAGCATTGAGTGAGTGTGTACTGAATGCATTGACAGATTTACATTTATACATTTGGCACTGGTTGCTTGTCCATCCAGGCTGAAGGTCACCATGTGGGAGGATGCATTGTTGCCCATCGTAGCTGATGTAGCCCAGCTGTCCTCTATTCAGAGACGAGTGTCAGAACATGATGTGTATAAATGTAACTATTTGTGATGGATCTGCATTAGATGTGTAACTGTGTTTTAACTGTGTGTGTGTGTGTCTCTCTCTCTCCAGTGGAAGTCCTGATGTGTGGCAGTGCCTGGCAGAGCTGTGTAATGCTCTGGCATGTGTATATCATGGCGAGACTCCACTGTATAAGGCAGATGGTGATGGAGATGGGGATGAGGAGCTCCGGCTGTTGGTGCTGGAAGAGGACAGAATGTTGGCTGGATTTGTCCCCCTGCTGGCTGCTCCACAGGAGCCATGTTATATAGACCCCCAGACAGACACTGTGAGTCATACACCTACACTCAAAAATGCCTCCTGATGGCCCATGTTTCTACACACTTTCATATACACACAGTCCGTGTACCCAGTCACAGCAGTCGTAAGACATGTGGAAACATTTTTGTGATTGGTTTTGTAGGCTATGGCAGCTGACTGCAAGAGAGTGACTGTGCTGAAGTATTTCCTGGAGGCACTGTGTGGCCAGGAGGAGCCTTTGTTGGCCTTTAAAGGGGGAAAATATATTTCCATAGCAGCACCCCCTACACCCAGCCAGCACACAGAGGAAAAGAGCCAGTCACAAACTCATGAGCAGAGCCAGGTAAGAGCATGCCCCCTAGGATAAACCTGTAGTGAACAGATTAATCACTTTATAAGTTGAGTGGACATTGTGACTTTCAAAATCTGTGAATATAGTGGAGTGCATGCTAAATAGCGGATCACAAGCAAGGCTCACACACAGAACCATCTTTCAACTAATGAGAATGATAAATCACACGTGATGACAACCTTGCTCTCTCAGGAAAAATACAGAAGTGTTTATGTACCAAACTGGAGCATGAAACATTTGTTGTATTTGCACAGAAAATAGAAAAACTATTCAAAAGAAATTTGGGCTCTTTCCTAATGTTTACTGGGTCATTGTGGAATGATATACACAGGGTTGAGAAGAAACCTGCTGCAAATATATAACATAAGAAGCACCAAACTATGGAGGAGAGCAGTAGCCTTAGTATTCATGAATCTTTTCTCCACAAAAAAACCTTTTGTTTATTGTTTATCATGCCTTACTAGGCAATAGTTTTGTTTCACTTTCACCTGCTATTGTTAATTTTGGGTCCTGCTACTTGTCATAGACATGCTTACACCGCAAGCCTTTTAAATATTGAGGCATATGTGAAAGCTTGCAAACAGAGAAAATTGCATTGTTGAACCAACAATTATCAGTCATCATTGCCACACTCTTTGTTGCCAAGCTGGTGGATTTTGTTGTAGAGTGCGCTCCACATTAACTGTCTGTTTTCCAGGAGGATGATCTAATAGTGGAAGAGTCTTCTTTGTCTGCATCGGAGGGAGAGATGGATGGAGATGGAAGTGAGGATGACATCAGAGAACTGAGAGCTCGACGCCACGCTTTAGCCCACAAACTGGCACAACAGCAGAAACGTAGAGACAAAATACAGGTATACACATAAGCACACAAAGCTACTGCTGCAGCAGAATTCAGAGACAAACTGCTCTGCACTCTTATTTACTCTGACTACTATTTTGCCTGCTATCACACAAGTAGTGAGTGACTGGGTATTTTCTAGGCTGTCCTGCAGACTGGAGGTCAGCTAGAGCTGGAGATCAGGCCCTTCTACCTTGTCCCTGACACCAACTGCTTTATTGACCACTTGGAAGGCCTGAGAAAGCTACTGACCTGTGGCACTTACATACTGGTGGTGCCTCTGATTGGTGAGACAATGATTTTATTTTATTTTTCTTTTTGTTTATCTTCTCATAAATACAGCAGCATTCTGCTCACAATGCTTGTTCCTTAACTACAAGCCCACAGCTGCCCCTCTTGGACTTGTGGTAAAGGAACCAGCCTTGTAGCAGTCGGTTGAGGGAGTCGCAGGAACTGACAGGACGCAACTGAAGTGCCCTTGAGCAAGGCACCTAACCCCCAACTGCTCCCTAGGTGCTGTGGATAAGGCTGCCCACTGCTCTGTGCACATGTGTGCTCACTGTCCACGAGTGTGTTTGTGTGTTTAACTGCGCAGAGGAGTTAAATGTGGAGGTCAAATTCCTGTGTGCAAGCACACTGGTCATTCAACTTTCACTTTCATACTTTTGTAAATGATGCTATCTGATGCACACTGTTGGGTGTCTTTTTCAGTCATTACAGAGCTTGATGGCTTAGCCAAGGGGCAGGAGAGCCGTGATGGGGACTCAGTTGGAGGAGGTGGGATGGCTCATGCCAGACTTGTGCAGGAGTCTGCTAAAGCAGCAGTGTCCTTTCTAGAGAAGGGCTTTGAAGCTCGAGAGCCAGGCTTGAGAGCACTAACTAGCAGGGGGAACCAGCTGGAGTCCATTGCATTCCGTAGTGAAGATACCTCTGGACAAAAGGTGTGGATGTTTCCTATTTGTGAGAGTTGATTAGAACTGTAAATATACGGTAACAAAGATTCTCAATTCAGTTCTTGGCAAGTATTCAGAACTAGTTTGTATTATTGTTTTGATTTACTTTCTGAAATTGTACAGCCCTTGATTTATTTGTATTTAAATTCGTTTGGTGATTTTACTCCTCTGGAGTCTGCTCTCCTGCCGGGAGCACACTAACAAAATTCTGCAAAAACATTTATATAACTCTGCAAGGTTTTATCCTAGAAATAAAATGAAACATACTCCAGAAACTGTAAAGGGTCTAATTTTCAAATATATATATTTATATACAGGTAGTCCCCGGGTTACGATGTTTCGTGGTTACGACACATCTCCCATTTACTGTATAAAGCCTTGTTTCGTGTTTGGTGTGCGCGACGGAAGAATACACGGTTACGCGGCTGTTTCATTTCATTATTAAACGTATTTTATATGTGTTTTTTGATAATTACTGTGTTAGGATAGGTGTTAGGATAGTTTAAGTGCGTACAGTATGTACGTATGTTCCGACTTACACGAAATTCGGTTTACGACGCGATGTAGGAACGGATCAACGTCGTAAATCGAGGACTACCTGTACCTTGAATCAAAATATATTTTAAGATTCTTGTCACACAGCTACACATATTTTCCCAACAAAAGGCATACAATTTCTAAAAACTGTAATGGTCATTCAGAAGCAGACAACTATGTTTGTTCGGTTCAGAGCTCAAAAGTCTTGGCTAGAAATGTTTAGTGTGTGTTTTTTCAAAATATATCAGCACACCAGAAAATATATTTTTTGTTTATATATTTGAATATATTTGAAGTTTAGAGCAGATTTAATCAAAATTTAGATTTACATTCTTACTGTTTTGCCGGTGTTGTGTGCTGGACAAAAGCCCGTGTACCACTTGGGGTGGATAATATAAATGGGTGTAATTTTTAACAAAGTCAAGGCATGTCAGACTACATCAGAGTGTCTGAAATACCCTCAGACTCCAGAGGGTTAAATGAATTTTGTAATTTTCTGCTGAGCACATGCTCTTATATATTTATGTAGACTTCTTGGCAGATGACCTCACCCCCCACGTACAGGGATGTTTTCTAATCATCTAATTTGCAGTTTATTAATTTTTACTGCTCAAATACACCTGTTTGAACTCGTCTGCAAAATTCAAGGTCTACTGTGTGATTGAGCCAGGGACTTAATAAACCTTTTTACACTGTCCCATGAGAACTAGCTTAACATCCCTCGAGCAGAACAGAAACAATGCTGATTCAATACTGAAATAAGAATCTCTGATATATATGACTGAACGTTCTTGGTCATTTCCCCAGGGTAATAATGATGACATGATTCTGTCCTGCTGCCTGCATTACTGTCAAGACAAGGCTAAGGACTTCATGCCTACTCAGAGAGGTAAGATCAGTTCCTGTTTAGCTAAGCCAACAAACATTTCTAGCAAGGCCATGTTTCAGTTGTAGTTTTTTTTTTTTTTTTTTTTTTCAAGTTTTGCTTGTCAGTTTTTTAGTTTTATCATCTTTTTTATTTTTTATATTTGGAGTTTTGTTTTGGAGGTGTTTTCCTGTACTGATGTTTTCACTAGTCACGTTTCCATTGCAGTTTTGTGCAAAACATCAATATTCTGTTTTGTCGAAAAAACAATTCGACAAAACAAGCTTCGCAATTGCGTTGTTTCCATTAAATGTGAAATACTTTTATAAAATCACATGTGAATATGTTTGTTCTCGCGATAAGTCATTACAAACATGGCGGCAGTGGATGTAAACACATACTTCAGCTTTATACATACTGCTACCACGGCACTAGCGCTCATCAGCCATCAGAGGAGACGGCGACTTATCGAGGCTTTGGAGTGACACGCTCCTTATACTTGGGAGCGGCTACGTATGCGGCATTTTTGGGAAACTGTGGTCGATGGTTTTACAGAAGAGCTGAGGATTCAACATTTTAGAATGACACACTCAACTTTTAATGAACTTTGTGATGCTGTGAGATCTCTAGTGGAGCCAGCTGCACATTGTCCAAGGATTCTCCTCGTTATTCCAAATATGCCGCGTCATCTTCATCCTTTTTCTTTCTGTTGTTGTTTTCTTCTTCGTCGTCTTTTTTGCCAATAGAAACGTCCGGGTGATGATCATGTGACTTCCTTGATGCGAAAAAAGTCAGTTTGAGTGTTTCCATTACACTTTTGCGATATAAACCAATTTCGATACGACTGAAAAACCACCTCATCTTAGCGCAAAAGACTTTTATCGAAAAACGTGTTTTTTCGAAATTGTCATGTTTCCATTAAGCACATTTTTATTCGCAATTCTAATTTGCAATGTTTCATGGTCAATGGAAACGTGACTACTAACTCTCATACATTGCAGCATAACTGATGGTTGTATGTTCTCTCAGATGGGCCAGTACGGTTGTGCAGGGAGGTTGTTCTGCTGACAGATGACCGGAACCTACGTGTGAAGGCCCTAACTCGGAACGTTCCAGTTCGAGACATCCCTGCCTTCCTGAGCTGGGCTAAAGTGGGCTGAAAAAAAGGGCCAGAATTAATGCTGTAAAAATCGCTCAATCTCCACTGCTATGGAGTGGAAAGCAAGAACACAGCACAGAGAGATGGTGTGTGTGTGTGAGAAAGGGGAAAGCAACATGCTTTTTTTTGTCTGACCAACAAAAAAAGCATAGAATGAGAAATGAATTCATTTTCAGAGAGATGAGGAAGTTTCCCCCCCCATTACTAGCAGAACGCATGGAGACTAGCAGGAGAGTTTGAGAAGGTAAGACAGGCTGAGCTGAATAGGGGGTCGCACCTCTTGGGTGCAGGGAATGGGTTTGAAGTGCAACTGCAGGGCTGTGTGTATGAGTGAGTGAGTGTGAATGGAAGAGAAAAAAACACTGACAGGCAGTCATTCTCAGCTATGCTGTGTAGTCTGTAATATGCGTGCTGGCTAACAATATTGAGCATAAAGTAGATAAGGGAGGAAAAATGCAAACCAGTGGTTTAAGTTTGGATAAAATCAAACTGTAATGGTGATGCTCTTCCTAAGCAGGGCTACTTTGCCACCCACAGGGTAGGTTATGATGAGCCTAGAGGCCCAGTAGGGGTACTGCCTGCAAAGAACTTGGGGCAAATAGCCATTAGATCCTGCTCTTACTCGATGGCCTACAAGGCCTTCATGAGATTCTTTAAAGCATTTTTCATTGTTCTACTGTTTTCATTTGTTTAAACTTGAGAAGCATGATTTGTCTTTTCTTTGTTCATATTTTTTTGGTTTTCTTTTGATTGTATCATCCATAGTTCTATAGATTTGGGGCTTATTAATTGTGACTTTGATGCACTTAAACAGTAGTTCTCCACTTACACATTACTAGTGCAACCTCATGTCATACACTGCATTCAGCACGACAGCAGTGCAAGTACCAAGATAAACACGACCTTATTTCACTTGCTATAAAATACCAGACAGTTTTTTCCACAGCTTTCTTTTCTGGATCAAGATTAATATGATTCACACTGAACATAGCAAAGAGAATTTACTTGCATGGTTTAGAATCAGAATGACCATTTTCCTTGCTAATACTAATCAGACAATTACAGCAGTGTAGCATTTTGTGAGCATTAGGACCGAAGAGTGGTGGTTCTATCGTTGACCACACATTACATCTGAACTTATTCTATTTCTTGTCTAGCAAGCCTGTAAAAAGCTTCCCTTATGCTCCAGCATAAAATAATTTTTTTTTTTCTAATTTACACCCATAGAAAAACATTGTGCAGACCCCATTTTCTTTTGTTTTAATCACAAAGGGTCCAAACTTATCCTACTTGTGTGTTGTTTTCTTTGGTCTGGTATGTTGTATGGAGCATGTTGTACTTAGTTCCATAAAATGAGTTTTGCTACTGAATGTCATGAAAACAGCAATGTTAGCCCTGACATTTGATGTTCTATAACATCCTCACCACCACAATGGGACCTGATATTTCAGCTTGCTTGATTCTGTATTTAAAGGCAACACCATCCCCTGTGGCATACTTACATGTTAAGACGAAGCTCCAAAAAGAAGACAGCTTCTTGTTTAGCAGCACTTTGTTCATAGTGACTACTGCTTACATTTCACATTTATCCCCTTGGAAAGATTTCCTTCTTTCAGATTAATAAATGCTTTTGAGTTCTTGCTGTTTTTTGTTTCTGTGCATGTGTGCTTGGATTTGTAACTTCATTATGACCTAGGTTACTCCCTTTTCATACCAATAAAAGATAAGCTGAATTTGTATTACTAAATACATTATAAGTACCAACAAAACTATCATCCACCCTGTGAAAATAAAGACTAAAAGAGGTGTTGTAAACAGTTTAAAAATAACATGCAGAGAAGGATGTATATTACACCAAACGCATAGTAATACAGAGCACCAAAAAGCAAGATTTTAGTCCTTCTAATTACACATGGACAGGTTTCCTGTGTAATCTATAAAATACATAAATCAATCAGACTTGGGGGCAAAAATGTGCAAACTGTTTAGACTTCTGAAACATTTCTTTAAATATTACATCATAAACCCAAACTGGCCTGCATGTAAGTACAAAAACAAATACTACACATGCAAACAAATACAATTTATGTATAAAATACTAATGCTTAATACTACCAGCAAAATGGTCCTTTGAGAAATGTTTGGTTAATTCTAGTGGCATTTAGAAAGTTATTAGAAATTAGAAAAATCCATCATTCTAAAAGAAATTTGTGTTGGTGCAGATTACAATTCTGATATGTAGCTTGTCCACGTCATTATGTAAAACATTTCCAACAGTGTGGTTAATACTAATACATTTCAAAATGCAGAAACAGATTCAGTTTCGAAACATGCTACACAGCTGCTTACAGAGGAATTTAACTTTTTTCCACATTTTAGCTGTAAATATTTTGCATTTTGTAGTCACCTCAAAAGTTTTAATGCCAATATGAAAATTGCAATTGGATGAGTCAGTTTCCTAAAACAAAGTGAAAGTATTTTAAAAAGGAAATTGGACACTGGAAGCTGATCACTTGACAAAATTGGGGTATAGCAGCACAAGCAGAAAGATGGTCTGGAATGGGCCGGACACATTAGGTGATTAAAGTTAAAATAACTGTGATTTAGCCTCACTGAATGCCCTTTTGTGAATATGGTGACAAAAGTGTGTGTGTAATATGGAATAATTAGGTTAACACATTATTCCAGCATTTGGTAAAATCTGAGGTGCCTAGAAATCAACCTATATGTAGTTAGTGTTTACTGCATAGCAGGGTTTTTCTCCCTTTTCAGAATTATAGTTGTAATGTATCTGATTTCTGTTTCTGCATGATACACAGATTTATGCCAAGGTTTGGACATCCCTAGTAAAATTACATTTAATTACATTCCATTATGAATAAAATCTGGCATTTCTACACATTTCAGTGTAGTCTGTTTACTTTCAGATCTCTGAAAGAACAGATTACATTTGCTGTCATTTTGGACATGCCACAATATATTATCAATGTTAAATTCAGCAAGCAACGCAATCAATAAAATGTAAATGAACAGGGATCCAACCATTTGCATAAGACCGTAGGTGAGATTTTAAATGAGAATGTGCTCTATCCATAGCAATCATTTATCTTGCATTTATTTTTCATAACTATTATCAAAGGCAAATTGTTGTAAAACTAAAACAATTTACATAGCATGTTGTACTCCATTTTCTATAAAATTGCTTTGGAGTAGATTCTATATTTCCTGCCAATACACTTGGTTCTAATAATATAAAAGAATATTTTTGTGCTCAATTATCAGAAACTTTGTATAAAGTGACCAAGTGGTACAACATACACCGCAATAAACCATGAGTAATACTCCCCTACTATGAGAGTAAAACGCATACAACAGAAAACTGTAGATGTAAACATAACTTTCCTTCCCTTCACTGAAGAAAAAAAAAACAATAGTATCTATGAAGAGTGGAGTATCTCCTTTTTGCAAACCTTGAAAGAAAATAAAGCATATGATTTGTGGGCAAAAAAACTAACCATGTGAGTGTGTGGGTTAAAATGCTAATATGAATACATGTTTCATTCGGCTCCTAAGGATGGTTAGAAAACAAGGAAAACAAAAAACACCTCTTTAGCAATACTCTTTAGCCTGAGTTCTTCACTGACCTGAAGTTCTGCCTGCAGGTAGTGCTACTGAAAGTCCTTAAACTGTGAAGGCACAAGGCTTATTTTATAATATCCAAAGGCTGCAGACTTAAACAGCCTGACTGAAGTTCAGATCTAGAATTGGATTTGGTAATGAACACAATACTACTGCATCTCCAAAAATGATATATTTTTGTATTAATAATGTAACTCAACTACGTAAACTGTTGTATTTTAGATTCAGTACATGTAATGTGACATTTCAAGCCTTTTTTATTTTAATATTGATACTGTTTAAATAGAGAGAGATTCTGGATTTCCACACTGATCAACAAAAATGGCTTGAAATGTCACTTTATGTGTAATAAATACACAAATAAAATGATAGTTTACTTTTTGAATTAAATTATGACCACAAACCTTTTCACAATATTCTATTTTTTGAGATGCAATAGTATCTCAGTATACACTGAGAAATTGACACTTTATGGATGGGAGAATCTGCCTACATAGCCTCTCTGCTCTATAAGTGCCAATATACAATCAGACTAATCTTATTCATAATTCTCCAAACTGATCCAGAAACAATACTCCCAAAGGGAGGCAAAAAGTTGGTCTACGCTGAAGTAATTCTGAGGTGGTTCATTCATGCCACAGAACAGCAGCAGGTCTCAGAAGTGTGAGACTGAAATCTGAGGACAAGCCTGTCCTGTTCAACAATCCTCTACGAATTTATAACATAAATCCACCTCTAAAAAACATGTACAAGCTGTCACTTTAAAATTAGACATTGCTTAGTTAAAGTACTTTCAAATTCTATGCTGCATTTTGGCAAGTATCAAGTATGATCGCTACAGATTTAACATTTGCAAGAGTTGAAAGAAAAAACATTCAATGTTTTTCAGCCTTATCTCTAGCTACTACAATTGTAAAATATGGTAGATTACCACAGACAGTATTTCCCCTGCAGAAAAAAAAATCAGTAAACCTAATAAAAAAATAGAAGCCACTTCTGCTTCAGCACCTCCTCTCAGACTTTGATTATAAGTGTGTTTTGACACATTCTTTTAAAACTATGAGTACAGTGGGTACGGAAAGTATTCAGACCCCTTTGAATTTTTCACTCTTTCATTGCAGCCATTTTCTAAAATCAAAAAGTTAATTTTATTTTTCATTAATGTACACTCACCACCCCATCTTGACAGAAAAAAACAAATGTAGAATTTTTTGCAAATTTATTAAAAATCAAAAACGGAATTATCACATGATCATAAGTATTCAGACCCTTTGCTCAGTATTGAGTAGAAGCACCTTTTGAGCTAGTACAGTCATGAGTCTTCTTGGGAATGATGCAACAAGTTTTTCACACTTGGATTTGGGGATTCTTCCTTGCAGATCCTCATATTATTTCTCATAGTCTGGAAGACCTTCATGTGTTTTTTGGCAAACTATGCCAATATATATTAATTGATAATATCTATTGGCATATATCTATCCAATAGATATCAATAGATATTAACTCCTCAGTGCAAGACATATCTATTCATGTCTTGCACTGAGGAGAGGCTTCCATCTCTGCCATAAAGCCCCGACTGGTGGAGGGCTGCAGTGATAGTTCACTTTGTGTAACTTGCTCCCATCTCCCTACTGCATCTCTGGAGCTCAGCCACAGTGATCTTTGGGTTCTTCTTTACCTCTCTCACCAAGGCTCTTCTCTCACGATTGCTCAGTTTGGCTGGACGGCCAGGTCTAGGAAGAGTTCTGGTCATCCCAAACTTCTTCTATTTAAGATTATGGAGGCCACTGTGCTCTTAGGAAGCTTGAGTGCTGCAGAAATTATTTTGTAACCTTGGCCAAATCTGTGCTTTGCCACAATTCTGTCTCTGAGCTCCTTGGGCAGTTCCTTCAACCTCATGATTCTCATTTGCTCCGACATGCACTGTGAGCTGTGAGGTCTTATATAGACAGGTGTGTGCCTTTCCTAATCAAGTCCAATCAGTTTAATTAAACACAGCTGGACTCCAAAGGAGTAGAACCATCTCATGGAGGATCAGAAGAAATGTTGGTTAAATATGTGTGTTACAGCAAAGGGTCTGGATACTTATGGTCATGTGATATTTCAGTTGTTCTTTTTTAATAAATTTGCAAAAATTTCTACATTTCTGTTTTGTTTCTGAAAATATGGGGTGGTGAGTGTACATTAATGAGAAATAAAAATTAACTTTTTATTTTAGCAAATGGTTGCAATGAAACAAAAAGTGAAAAATGTAAAGGGGTCTGAATACTTTTCGTACCTACTGTAAATGAATGAACATTGGTAATGGTTTATATCTGGCAGATAGGGATTAGGTGGAAAAATGACATGACTCACATTCCTGTTCTCGTACAGGCTGGAGGTGAAGTTATTTTGTGCCATGATAAGATTATGTAGTGTTTATTATTAAAAATTCTACTAGCCTGAGTGGTACACTGATACAGGCTGTTCTGCTGCCTGTTCAAACAGTGCACATGATATTCTTAACTTTCCAATAATAATAATAATAATAAAAACTAAATTCAAAAGCATTACATCTCACAATTACTCCACTTTGACAGCTCTCAATTTCCCTACACAAAAAGCTAGCAAAGGTTGAAGTACCACATCTGTTTCATAACCATGTTTTCTATTTTTTTTTTTTTAAATAAAAATAGAAAACTTTTGAAATCAGAGTATTTTGTCAAAAAAGTTTGTGCATGTGTCCAAAATGGAAAGCAGGTCCTGTTAGTACAGTGGAGACAGTACCGAGTGAGGAGTCTATAGCAACATGGATGTTGTATTGCATGTGTATTCACCGGTTACCAGTTTCCATGGAAATAAGAGTGAGCTCCTAAGCATAAGGCATATCTGATGGCTCTGGTCTCTTAGTTAATAGATGAGAGTGTTGATCCCAAATGACCAGATAGACTTGTTACAATTACGTGTAGCCCCAAGGCCCTATGGAAAAAGACAAAAGATACACACACTCATCACTACTACTAAAAACACCAAAATAGTATTCCGTTTTTCCATTTGTAAGTTTTTTGTACAAAGTGTTTGTTTTTAATGTCTATTTTTTAAACCTTAGACCACTGTGGGCAGTTACTAAAATGCTTGTAGTTTGAAATCAAAACAGAAAGATGGGATTCATTACTTTTAAAGCTCTTGAAAGAAAAAACATACTGAAACTTGACCACAATGCAATGCTTATATGTGTCCATAGAGTCAGGTTTGTGAATAAAATCCCATCTGTGACTACTTGCCTGATTAGGACTCACTCTCCATGGTGACTGTGACAGTCAGGCCATTGTCTGCAGCACAAAAACATAAGGTCACACATGACTATGAAACATTAAACACATTTGTTAGCTCTTTATAACATTGCAATTGTGTATTAGAACTTCAGAAAATAATTAAATATGATCACTACAGAATGATGTTCAGCCATTTACATCAGTCCTAGAGAGCTGGAATACACCCTGATTTAACTCCTCACTTGCCAGGTTTAGTTGTGATGTCAGAGCAGATAAATTGACAAACTCCAGTCCTCAGGTCACCTTTGTTAAATGACGTGTCACAGTGTTAAAAACCTTAATTTTATAACTAAAACAAAGTGTTCATTCCTACCAGCTTTTGCAACAGTGAAGTCCTTCTGTTCATCTGAATGCACATCATTGCTCAGGAGATGATTCTGTGACTCACTCAGAGGCCTGTTTGTTTGGCCATCGACAACACTGTAAATTACACACTTTGTCAGCAACAGGAGTTAAATTTTCAGCAGATTTTTTTCTTCAAATAGTTTCCAGATAAGGCAGATGAGTATGATTTTTTTTCCATACATTGATATATTGCTGCTGTCACAAAACCTTATCTTAAAAACGTTTTTTATAGAAGTCCTTAATTTTATTATGTGTGACTAATTATTTCCAACACTTTCTATTGATCCACTTGCCCTGAAATGTTCATACCAGTGTTAATTTCGTTAACGATAATTATGACGAAAAATATTCGTTGACGACCATTTTTTCACGACGAAAACGAGACGAGAACTAAATAAAAACTAATATTTTAAAACAAAAACTATGACTAAAAGTATTAGACTTTTCGTCGATGAATAAAAACTAAACGAAAATGTCACAGAAGGACAAAAATGAACAAAAATTAAAGACTATTGTTTTATTAAAATAACAGTAAGCAGTCTAAAATAGCTCAAATTTAAAATAGTATAACTAAAAATACAACTAAAATATAAAATTTAAACTCGATAAAATCTGACGAATGACAATAAAATTATTTTGTTATCAGAAATTAAAAACAAGTAAAAACAGGAAGACACTGTAAAAGCAAATCAAA
>BRDA01053151.1:0-28993 GCA_036984385.1 Crenuchus spilurus | reverse complement strand
CTTTTGTTTACCTTACATGACTTTTACTTTTATACTTTAAGTAGTTTTGAAACCAGAACTTTTGTACTTTTACTTGAGTAAAAAGCTTAAGTTGACACTTCAGCTTCTATAAAAGTCTTTTTAAACTCTAGTATCTGTACTTCTACCTGAGTCATGAGTGTCAACACTTTTGACACCTTTGATTAAATATAACAAAGGATACAACTTTGCTTTTAAATGTTGGTTAAATTAAGCTCAGTAGGAAGATTTCATGGAAACATTTGGGTGCCGCCTTGCCTTTGAATACTGTTCCACATGGCAGAATTAAAGAATTTTTGAGCTTGTACCTCCTTTGCTGTGATGATTTGATTGCTCTAAGCCAGGAGAGCATCAATGAAGTCGGATACTGTTGTTGGATAATTCATTTTTGATTACAAACTCCACTCCAACTCACTCCAAAGGTATTGGATGGAGTTCCACTGCACCACAGCCCAATGCTGGCAGGCTTTATACCAGTCTAGCCCACACATGGCATGGTGACCTTAAGGTGCTCAAAGGTGTTTAATATTATTTTTAATGCTTTTCTGTTAAGACTCTACAGGCAGAGTGTTCTGTTTATGTCAGCAATGAGTGCACCTCAAACTAATATGGTCAATATTTGATGGGTTGTCTGGACATTTTTGGACATGTATTTGACCAACTATCCAGTGGCTACACCCTGTACAGTTACATAACATTTAACATGCTGCCATGTTCATGTTAAACAAGTGGATCCACTGTTTCTAACATGAGAAAACAGCTTACTAAGTTGTATCAAGGGCTCATTCACTCATGTTTTAGCTTTCGTGACCAAGGCCTCACCAAATGCAAATAAGCAAAGTGAGTATTGGTGGCCAGTAAAAAGGAAAAAAACGACATTTTGTGCAGCGGTGCTACCTGTGATTGGAAATGTTTTAAACCGTGCAGTTTTTGTGATTCTGAAAATAAGGACTCATTCTTTTACGTTTGCTATACAGAGAAGGCTACTAGACCACCCACACACACAGCTTGTTCATTCTATAAAGACTGTTTGACAGCGAGTCAATGTCCCTGTCAGTTTTCCTACTCCAACATAAACAGCACATCAGTGCCATGACCTCACTTTTAAGCTATTGCTCTACTCTTTCCTTGGCGGATTTGTGCTGTCCTTTTGTGAGCTGGGAAATCTGACACTTCCACTTCTTTTGATTAGACAGTTACTCTTTTTCCCTTTTTATTCAGAACTCAGGCCAGTTCTTTTAATCTTTTTAGCTAAGAAATTGCCAGTTGGAGAAGAAACATGACAATCGTTTATCCTGCCAAAGAAATTGAACCCACATACAGTATAATATGATGTTCTTAATTACACTATGATGTAAAAACTTTTACTTCAAATTAGAGCTGGGCGATATGGCCAAACATTTTATCATGATACATTTTTCTATATTGATCAATCTCAATAATTATCACGATATTAAATTTTTAACACTTTTTTATCACAAATTTTTTCATATATTTTTTAAATATATGAAATGTTACTGTTTAATATATTAAATGGTTTATTCCCAGAACATAATATTGTAGCGTCCGGCTGGATGCGTTGAAAGGATGGACGAGAAAGACGTTTACAGTCGTCGCTTTATTGTTGAAACTTACAGTGACTGCTGTCGGCTGCAGCCACTCCAAAATAACAACAGGCTAGAGAGCCAAGCTAACAGGCTAATGCTAGCACTTGGGCTGACACACACACACACACACACACAGCGACCTCGCGCTCTCTCGCCCGGCCCCACTATGCTCTCCTCCAATCACGCGCTTGTCTTAAACACAACAGTGCATTTTGACAGCGCTGGTGAGCAGGAGCTAACAAGCAGCAGTATTAGACTTCTGAACTCACTGTCAAGCTGCTTAGACATGAAATGGAAACGAACGTTAAAGCTTATCGAATTCTATTGTCCTGGCTTATCATCGTCATCGAGGGAAAAAATATTGTGAAAAAAATCAATAGCGTTTTATCGCCCAGCGCTACATCAAAAGTTTTGTCTTGAATACTTTTATTACACAATTCAAATTATTTGTTTGCATCCTAGTATCTGAAAGGAACAGATGGAGGAGAAAACTGAGCAGAACATCACTAAGGTACTCCTGTTTGAGCTCTCATGAAGGAAGCCTTTTTCCTCTTCGTTCTGTTTTCTGAGCACAGTCGCTCTCTACCAAATGGCCCCTTTGGATAATGATCAATCATGAGCAAAGCCAGCCAGAGTCTCCAATAACAAGATGCTTCACTTTCCTCTACAGTTCTGGAAACGGCTCAGGTGAAGTTGAGAGAGTACAGGGAGAATGTCGGAAACTGACAGAAGAGTTGAGTGAAGGGAAGAAGGACAGCTGCTCTCTCTCCGAAATAAAAACGCTGTGTAATATATGTCCCGTCCCCTCCAACGCAGCCCTCCAAATGGCGTGCTAGTTTGATGTCCTGACATTTCTGCAGTCGAGCATGAGCGAAGCACAAAAATGAGCTCATGACAATTGGAAAAATTTCCAAGGATGTCATTCATGTCTAAAAATAAGAAGACAAGTCAATTAGCAAGTTTGTGGAGCGAAAAACCAAGGGACAGAGCAGATGTTGCAAGGAGGCGACGGATGTGTTTGAATTATGAGAACATTTGAGGGAATTCTGTAGTGAAGATTGAGATAATAACTGACCTAATCAGTGTAGCATGACACAATTTCACCTGCATTTCTTCACATGCATGCCATTCTAGCATAGACTTCATAAAGTTAAGTAATTCATATCATGCAAGTCAGACACAAAAATGTAAATGTATACATGGAGTACAAACTCAAGTGCTACATTTAGCACAGGACAATATGAGTTACAGTATTTCTCTTTTAATATGTTAGCTGAAAATAATTATGAAATAGCAAATATTCATCTCCACTCTCTGAATCCACTGCAAAATATTTTCAAGTGCATAGCAAAGTCAGTTCTATAAGAAACCATTTTCAGTTCCACAGTTGAGCGTAAACATTTTGGCTTCCTGATCAAATAGAACATTTTGTTGATTTTTAAAGTTGGCATATCTTATACAGAGAACAAACATCTGCATATTTTAATGCACATTTAGTCTTTATTTACTCAATTTTCCCAATTAAAAATTCCCCATGAAAACATTACGGCACCATTAATATAGTATTTCATTTAGTTGTTTTTTTTCTGAAAATATTGCAGAAAATAATTATATATTATTCTATTCTATGTATATTTTCTTCTTAGAGGTAATCTTATTCATTTGACAATGCAAACTTTTGCACTTAACTTGATATTAAACCATATACCATATATATGTGAATAAGCTACGCACCCTAACTGTAGAAGGGAAAATCAGTAAAAAAAAAAAAAAAAAAAAACTTTTTGCTTCATTAAGTGTTATCAGGGTCTTAAAAAGTCTAAAATTTAAAAACTTTAAATTTAAGGCCTTAAAAAGTCTTAAAAACGGCCAGATAACCATCTAAGGTCTTAAATTACATGTATTAAAGTCTTAAATTTTTACTTTGTTTCTGGGGGGGCTTCCGGTGTGGGCTGTTGTCATTAAACTACATATCCCATGATAACTGCATGATAATGCCTGTGAATACACTGTTGGCAACTTTCGTTGCTATATTAAGCGAGTTTTCAGACTTTTTTTCCAAAAAAGCGATTAACGATAAATCCAACGACTTTTCTCGGTTATTGGATATGAAGTTATGTTTGTGCCACAATTCTGATCATGCGCAAAGAAGGAAGTCAAATGCCCAAGAAGGGCATATGCTAAGCTTGCACAACTCAAAACCCTTGAAACAGAACGGTGATTGAAAAAGAAGAACTCGTACATGTGTAGGGTGATGTTGTATTTAGACATGCTAGTGTTGCGTTGGTAAGGTTACTTATGTTGAGAATGTAACTATTTTGATTATCTGTTCTAATATCGAATGAAATTAATCATTTTCTATGACTGAATTAATAAAAATAAAATGTTTTGAGAATATCTGGGATCATTATAATGTTTCTGGCAATTTGTCATGTTGGTCTTAAATTTCACTGAGAATGGTCTTAAAGGGTCTTAATAAAGTCTTAAATTTAACTCCCTGAAACCTGCAAAAACCTTTTTATATTTATATTTATATCTGTATTATATTTACAGAAAATGTTGGGTCTTACTGCACACCCAAATTGGTGCTTCTCTTCCACGTAATCACAAAGCCTTTTCCAACACTGAATATTTAGCTTTTTGAGACAGAAGGCACACACTGCGGGGTCTACAGTAGTAGGGTGGGGGAGTGGAAGAACAGTTGCTGACCTAATTTTTGACTAATACACGCACCTCAATTTTTAGGCACATTTTTTTAATGTGCAGATTATTTGCATATTTATGGTATATAGTCTTCATACATTGTACATTTCCTTTATTATTCCTTCAGCAGTTTGAAGAATCGTTTCATTATGCAAAGTTTTTTTTTTTTTACCTTTGCACAGTGAATACCTCATAAATTAGGTAAGAGTGTCATCTGCAAATTTTCAAAAAGGTTATACACAACCATTTAAGCAATCACTTTTCTTTCTAGTGGTTCTTTATATGGTAGAACCATTTCCATTACTAATGAACCCATGAAGAACCATCTGTTTTTAAGAGTACCTCATTTTCTCCACATGTACTGCAACATATTTCATAGTCTGCATACATTTATCCTATTTTGCAGCTCCTTAATTCAAGCACACCAAAGTGTCAGGCTATTTTGTAAATATAAAGACACAATGCTTAATGGAGGATACGGCTGAAAGTGTAATGTGTCTATGAATGTGTATATGTGTAATGAATGTGTCTCAATTTAAAAGTTTGAGTCAGTAATACAGATACCTGCCATCACTTTTGGTCTTCATCCTCCAGTGGCCCTAACTCATCCAGTTAAAGGATTTCAAGCTCCCAATCCCCCCAGGGCTAACCTATGTTGGATGCTCAAGAACACCTCAACCACTCCACAGCCTCATGCCATCAATTCTAAATATTCTCTTGCTCTCAGACATATAGCTTTGTAGATGACATAGCTTTGCTAGGTAATGAAAGCTAGTTTATTTTTGGTGCACTGGACCGAGTAGCTTGAAATGAGATGTCAGAATCATCAGTAGTCAAAAGAAAGGTGTACACACCAAAAAACGAGATGCTGGGCAATATAAATGAACTCATTATTGCATTTTATTGCACTTATAAGTTGCTTCTGTTCATGTTTCCAGGCCCTTCATGGAACAAGGGTCGCAATAGAAGGCCTGTAAAGTGGGTCGATGATAGGCCATGCTGGTGCAGCCAGCTGTCATATGTGCTCTATGATAATTATTAATTCACTGGCCACTCTGCCAGACTAGCCGGTGACCCCAGTTGACCCAGGTGAAATTGATTTTGCCTCTGAACCCGAAGCGAGCTCATACAGAGCTAAGATCAGCACAAGTTTCCATAGAGAGAGGTGAGTGAAGTTCTTGAGAAGTTAAAGGAGGGGAAAAAAGGTCTTCTCTCAGCACTTGCACATCACACATAGTTTGGTGAAGGTGTTTAAGTTGGGGAGAGATAAATGGTTTCGATGAGTCACTTTTTTTTCTGGAGCAGCTGAAAGAGGGCAGAAGAGAATGACACAGAGGCCTGGGCAGGAGCTGTAATTTAATAGCCTAATTTCCTGCCTGGCCCAGCAGAAATATCTGTCTGACGATGACGATTGATGAAAATGCACTAGGATTTGATTTGCTCCATCGTGGAAGACAAGTTCAGACGCATCTCTCCCCCAGGGTCCCTCAGGGAAGCTTGTGCTCACGTGCGGTTATCGCCAGCAAAAAATACTTTACTCATATACTCATATTTTGACACATTCGCTATCAGGAACGACACTGCAATGCTTCAGAGATCCAATGAAAATTCAATGGCAATCTGTGTACGATTACAAAGCTCAATGTGGGCCAGATCCTCTCGTCAAGACAATCTGAACATGTTGCTATATAATCTCATTTTCTAGTAGTGAATAGTCAATAACAATTATTCCGATCTCATCTGCAAAACAAAGTCCGTTATTAAATATTCTGACTGCGTTCTGCCAACAGATAGAAAACTCGTGGAAATCAAATCAATATAATATTCATAGGAACGCTGCCTACAGCTGTGCATTGTTATCAAGCAGCTCACTTAATCTAATAATGGATATCAATTGTTTACTTTGGAACTAATCGTTGAAAAAAAAAGCGGGCATAATTAGATTGGCACAGCTTGCTTTCTTCATGTTTTCTTTTCTATTCAATTACAATTAACAATATGTGTCATTATTGCAACAAAGTGACAAGACTCCAGGATAAATTAATAGCATCTCAGCTTGAAGTAAATATTTCATATTGACATACAAACACATATTTGTCTCAGAGAATCAACACAAGCTTTGGCAGCTAATTAATTCTTTACAGGGACGGTTCAAATTTTTGACAACCTTTTTGTGTTTCTTATCCAAAGGAAAGCAAACGGGTGCTATTTTCACTAACTTTTCATAGATTCTTGAATAAAAGGACCCACTTTTTAATTTTTTTTTTTTTTTTTTTTTTTTTTGGCTTAATCCCAAATTTAAGCGTACCAAAAAAGTAGCAATTTCTATAATATTGTTTACATACAGATTTATTTAATATTTTCTTCTAAGAATTAAACTATTTTTCTAAATGTGCCTTTAAAAATGGCAATGCAGATGTCATGTAAATTACCTTTCTTCAGATTGGATGCTTCTGGGGTAGAAGGGTGAGGTAGGAGAGTGTCACTTCTTTTTAGTTCATATTTTGTTGTCTCTCACAAGTTGTTGACAGTGAGTTTATACACAGTGGTACCCCTACTTATGAGTTTAATCCATGCAGGAGCCAAGCTCGTTAGCTGGTTTGCTCGTTAGCTGGTTTGCTCGTTAGCTGATTGCATTTTCCCCATAAGAATACATGTAAAACTGATTAATCTGTGTCAGCCGGCCAATATACAGTATACTTTAATATGTAAATAATGTGTTTATATGGGTTTTTAAAACATAAACGAGACGACGACGGCGCTCGTGTAGGCTGGCGGCTAAGGAGGACAGGAGGACGGGCGTACGTGTATGGCATGGTTACACTTATCATATGAAAAGTAAAAGTAAAATGTATCTAACTTTCTTGTTCACTACCTTTTGCTGTCTTTGTGTCACTTTCACTAGCACTTTCACTTTCACTGGACAGCGGTCAAAGGTAATGACTGACCTCTTCTTCTACACTAGCATCTAGGGGATGCTACGACCGCCACGCCCCTAGCGGTTGGCATACTTGAACTAATTTAGGCTACTCGTTACTTGGAATTTTACTCGTTACCTGGAACAAAAATATTCTGAGATCTCGACTCGTTACCTGGAATACTTGTTAGTAGGGATGCTTGTAAGTAGGGTTACCACTGTACTTCTAGTGGACGTTTAGCACTTAGTTTTGCTGTTGTTTTAAGTTGGGAAAGTAAACAGAATTACCACATATTACCAGGCTGCTTGGTTACCTGTTGCAAGTGGTGAGTGAAGTGCAGGGGATTCCCCATGTCGGTGATGAAACTCTGATGTCCAAGTTGAACTCGGGCGCTATATTCCTGGCTCAACGCTAAGCTGTGACTTGACGAAGTGCACTTCTAAGAACAGCTCAGCTGTGAGCAATGTTCACATGACTGAGCTCAAAATGTGCATTTTAGCTCTGCAAGCCATCTGGGGGTCATATAAAACATAATTATACAGACTATCCAAAGGACCACTTCTACAATCTGAGCACAGGGCCCCACTCCGGAGCCTGTCTGTGCATGTGCCTGTATACCTGTAACATCACAACCAAGATGGGGTTGAAAATGGGCTACTTTGAAGCTTAATTCCTATATCAGAATCAGAATCAGAAATACTTTATTGATCCAAGAGGGAAATTACAAATAGTTACAGTTCTCCATTAATATAATAGAATAAGAATAAACAGAATAGAAGAATATATTATAGAGAATAAAGGAATAAAGAATAAAAATAATAAAATAAACAATCTAATTATAATACACTTATTTACATCAGTCCAGAAATCAGTGAAGCAGTGTATACATTAAATGTTGTATGTGGCTTGTAATATAAATAATGACAGTAAATTATATAGAGATACATGAGTATATCCACAGTACTGGGAATTAATTCTTATAGTTTCCATGTAACTTACACAATTTATTCTAAATTCTATTTAGTGGATATAATTTATGGTATAAATTGCATTAAATGAACACATTTGATCATCTTCTGTCATGTTAGAAGGTTTTTTTGTTTTCTAAATCATTGTATATGTTTGTTGTTGAATTGGGTAACTTTATAGATTGCGTAACTTACGGTTTCCATTTAACAGGCACAGATCAAATATTGTAAGTTGGACCGTCAGGAATGAGGTCTAAGCCCAAAGTAGACTTGTGTCATACAGGTTTGTGCCATAATGATAAAACTGTGATGTTTTTAATAAACCAGCAAGTTTATGCACAATGGAAACCATGTGACTAACAAAATCTAAAGCACAGACTCTATTTTTGGCCAATTTTCTTTAGGAGAGATCTGATTTCTGAGTGTCTAATTTAACTTACTTGGACATATTTGCACATTTTGTGACACGTTTCACAAAGTTAGTTCAACTTGAGGTAAAAGAAGCTTTACTATTATAGGATAAGACCTGTGCTCTTAAGACATTTTGAAAATATAATCAAATCAAATTTTATTTATAAAGCGCTTTTTAAGCAGCTTTACAGGGTTAGTAATAACAAACATCAAATCATTAATCCCTAATCCACGGTGAGCAAGCCAACGGCGACAGGGGCAAGGGAAAACTCCCTCAGAGCTGGAGGAAGAAACCTTGGGAGGAACCAGACTCACATGGGGGACACAATCCTCCTCTGGTCTACTAATTCTAAGTTTGTGATGAATCATAATCATATGATGTTGTTTTAATGTTCAGGTGAACTGAAATGATGACAGTAGTGGGACAGGAATGATGATGATAATGGTAATAATGATAACAGCCAGCAAAGTCCATATAAACTCCAATGTGGGCAGTAGAGTAGGGCATCTGGAACAGGTCACATAACTGCAGGTGATAGCATCCTACGCTCCATATATCTACCAGAAGCTCCCTGATTAAAAAATGTAGCAGTAACTTAAGCTAATTGGTTAGCTTATATTAAACTTTTTGCCAATGTGAATTGCACGCAGAGGATTTTTACCTCTGCATTTAACCCATACGTGCAGTGAAACTCCACGGCGCCCGGTGAGCAGTTGGGGGCTAGGTGCCTTGCCGGCAAAGTTCCAGTCACAAGACCAGATCCCTAACCACCAGGCCATGGCTGCCCCTACGGTTACCCCAAGGTTTTGAATCTGTAATGTATATTTTTAAAATAAAGTAAATTCTGACATCAATGAAAGTCAATGTGATGAATAATTAACTAGTAGTTATTATAAAAGAACCCATACTTTGCATTTAGTTTGGTATTTGTAAGACTATTGTAAATTAATAGCAGATTTCCATAGAATTCCCAAACTGACAAAATTTTTCGTCGTCTCTCTCTTCCGCGCTGGAATGGCTGGAACCAGCCATTGTCTGCTGCTCTGCTGCATTTGTCATGCAAATAAGAGCGTCGTCACACATTCAGTCTCACAGAGACTCTCACTCAGTTTTACTGAGAGTAAGTCCTCTTTCCACAAAGGAAAAAAATATTTATATAAAATAATAGAGCAGGAATCATGCTACAGGCTTGCATGCGCGTATTCACACACACACACGAACCGAGCCGAGCGAGCGGCCGAGTCCGAATACCAAAACAAAACTCGCCCTACGACATGCTCCCTACACCCTGCACCCTACAGACTCTCATTTACATCACATTACCTCTCTAATGGCTCACAAGAAGGGTTTTTTCTGCAAACCTGGGAAATGCAGTGTTAACCAATACCTGCTGAGTAATTAAGACTTTCTTAGCTAATGGTGATAATGATGGTGTTGCACAGCTCTAGTTTTAATAGTAAAATAAACTCATAATAGTTTCTCTAGCTCTAAAAGTGGCTAAAATTCATATTCTCATGTTGCCTGTCGTGACTCCCCCTACAACCGATTTTGTTTGTATTTTTCGGCTCTATTTCATTCCACATCTAATGTTTATGAACCAGAGTATATGGAGCAGAAACAGGCAAAAGTTATAGTTTAAAACACTTCATAATATTTGAAAGCAAAAATCTAAACAAATGTCTGAAATGTAAACATCTCCATTCATTAGATGTACAGCCTTAATGCATAGAAACGTTCAGTGAAGTATGCCTAATCTGGGTCATTCCTAAAGGATTCTACACTGAATCAAGCTAATTCTGCTGTGTTTACATTGAACTCATGTCTATCATAACCTTTCCTCCCAATAGCCAGAGGGCTCAGAGATTCAGGATAGAGGAGATTACTCAGCTGCCAGAAGATTCAGTAGGAATAAGTCTAAGTGTATATGTGGTAGTGTTCTCCATCTCCTTCGTGACTGCTCCTGCTCTAACAAACTCCTCCCTAACACAAAGCTTGGGCCCTTACCGTTCACCACTTCCTGTACCGCCTTGGGCTAGCTTGTCAGGATAGCACCCTGAGAGCCGCATGAGCTAAGGAATGGCCAAACAAACTGGGCAATTATTTACACTGTGTTTGGCTGCCCAAGACTGAGTCAGCCAGTAGCTGTGGACAGGAGCAACTTGCACACAGAACAGGTGAACTCATAAAAGCCCCAGTTGCCATAGCCTGAGGGAGCCATGGTAAAAATTCATCAGAGAAGGAGAGAAGAGTACAGAAAAGTGGGAGGGAATTGAACAGTTACTCAGAACAGAGGACCTAAGGGAGTTTCACATGAAAGCTTCCTCCTTCCATCTCTAACCCTGCAGCCAAACAATTACACAGATTGGAAATTGCTCTTCAGAAGAAGACACCTAGTGTTATATGACACCAAGACAGAACCCCCGAACTGTCAAGGCGACATCAACTTAATTTAAAAGTAAATATATGTTTACAGTGATGCGTGTTAGCTTCCTCACAGATTACAGAGGCATTGTCTGCTCTAATTGTGTTGGGTAATGTGTTTTCTGAAACACAGCTATTGGTATTCATGGAATTCATGGTGAGTAAATGGCTCTTCCCTTCCATGGGTACATAATTGAGGAGTCTGTGCGATTATAACAACAAGGGAGAGATGTAGAGGGGCATGGAGAGACAGAGTGAGAGAGAGGCTCGGAGCAGCGCCAAAGTGTTCAAGCCCACGTCTCAAATCCATAATTAACCTCCCAGGTCCTTCGCAAGGCTGTGATTGTGAGGGTTCATGGGAGGGGAGCGCTTCCCTTTATGGCTGCAGATGGGTCGCCGCTGTACTTTAATGTGTTTGTTTACTGGTTCCTCAGGCGCCTGGCTCAAGGTGACGGAGCCGTGAGCGAGCCGGCTCCCAGCCGCCTCCTGGCCAACTGAGGCCTTGTTATGAAGAAAAATGGAAGTGGGGTCCGGAGCGGGCGCATCCAGAAGGATGGATGGCCGATCTCCTACGTATGACCTCCTTGCGAATCTCCAAGGACGGCTATGTTGTTTTTGGCCGTCCAGGTGCAGAGTGCTGTACAAGTCAGAAGATGGGGCATACATTGTGGTCATTATGGTTTGATGGGTGAGAAGTAGTACTTGGTGCTTACATTACACTCTTGTGAGAAGAAACAGGCCTAGACAAGAGCCAGCAAAAACGTGGCAGTTTTATACCCCGTAAATCAAAAAGAAAGGCCTTCTTAACTCCACTAGCATTCTTCCCGGCTCTTTTTTACACTTCACACCACAGGATACGGCCCACAGGTACAGGAGCCAGAGACTAATCACACTAACAAATCCCGCAAATTAAACAGTACAACACTCTCTGAATTAGTCATGTAATTACCAGCAGGGCTGTAATTAGCACTGTTGAGGATTACTGTTTACTGCTCTTCTCCCTATAAGTAAACACATACGGGTGCTATCAGATCCAGGCTTTCTGATGTGGTTTAAATGTTGCCGAATTAAATTGGAGGGTCTGTGCTGGCAGGTCTAGGATTTTGTTGGCAATAAAAGCACAAAAAAATTGGTCCATTCGCAGCAACTTCTCACCAGTAGTGCCAAAAGTAAAGTCTTGTACCATGACAGTTCCAGAGATTAACTTTGATCAAGGAGCCATCACAGCAGGGTGTTTGAATCTCAATCTCTCTGTCCTTTGGTTTTTCTCTTGATGAGTCCTGTAGGAGAGCAAGAGGACCTGGATCTATATGTACTCGAAAAAGGAACATAAAATTCCCCCTTTCCTTCCACAAATTCTGCTTCGTAATAACACAAAAAGACCCTCACCTTTTGCTCGAAGGATATGTGGGTAATCCCTTTCTCCTCCAAGCGGTTTAATCTGTACCAAAAGTCATTAAAACAGTAAAGGGATAGCACAAAAGACTTTCAAGCCAATAGGCCCACTGCTAACATGATTAGATCATTGATCCTCCAGTAAAGCTGGAGGCCTCCGGGTGCAAAATGACTTTTTAATGAAATCAGGGAAAATCTGGTTACCCCTAAAATTACTGATCAGAGTTAAGACCAGGTGACTGCAGTAGCATTCTATCAGGGTCTGTGTGCAAAGGTATTTATTTTTTAGTTCATTCCAGAAGCCCCACACAATGGTTCGTGGCAGAGGAGATTGGCTCGACCGGAATTTTGCACAAGACAGGGTCATCTCAACATTTCATTACATCTTGGTGCTAGATCTTCATCAAAGTCCACATCAGCTTTCAGAGCCATGTTTCTGGGCAGGAACACATTTCCATTAAGCTGTTGTTAAATGCCAGCGGACCATCCTGTTTGTGCCTCCAATCTGATGTTCACACAACTCTTTGTGCCTGTAGCCTGAACTGAGGACAGACGATTGGATGTTGGATGGTTCTCAGCACGCTCCTTCCAGTTTCAACAAAATTGAAATATCATGCAGAGGAAATTACAGTCTTATGTCAGAGCCGTGTCTAAAGCAGCTTAAATTTACATCACTCACATGTAGAAGACTTACAAAGACTTTGTTGAAACAACCTTACCGAAGAGCAACCAAGTGAGCAGAAATACCCCAAGCTCATCTTCTCCTCAGCTCCCTGTGGACTTCAGCCATGTTCTCATATTCACAGAAACACATTTCTTTTCCTAGAGACACACTTTTTTTGTATTAATGAGACTGGATGAAATATCACTTAATTTCACATTTAATTACAGGCCATAATATTTCCTTCCCCGAACCAGCTGTTAATGCAATGCAATTTCCAGTACTGATGAATGTGCTGTGTATAAAAACATTAACGTTTATGGGTT
This sequence comes from Crenuchus spilurus, assembly GCA_036984385.1. Taxonomy (NCBI): domain Eukaryota; kingdom Metazoa; phylum Chordata; class Actinopteri; order Characiformes; family Crenuchidae; genus Crenuchus; species Crenuchus spilurus. The sequence continues at coordinate 15,564 of BRDA01053151.1, read as the reverse complement.
GGACCACCCGAGGACCACTTCTAGGCAAGCAACGAAAGCAGGGAAAACCAACAAGACATTTATAATATCGCCTAGATTTGGGTTCAAGAAATGTTCAACATTGGGCTGAAAGAAACATCACGAAGAAACTGAATTGCACAAGAGGTGTCTGACGGACCAAGGAATAGAACAAATTTCCTCTGATCCTTGCTAATGCATTTCTGTTGTGACATGCAAAACATCACAAAGGCTTTACTGCAGTCCTGTAGTAGAATGTAATGTTTCTTTTTCAGGGGGAATTCCCATGAACACATGAAACTGAGATTGCTTCTTGCTTTGCTTTTGAGTGTTTTGTCTGTCATGGTGTAATGGTGGTATTACTAAAGTAATGATGAGGATTCTAAGAGCCTGTGCAGACTAATAAAGTTCACTTTGTTGTTCTTCACAGGCAGCTTTATAGCAGGCTTTACCAGAATAATGATAGATTCTGCTAATCATACACTATATGGCCAACATTTTGAAGTAGGAGTGTAATGTAGTGCCTTTTGTGGGGGTCTTTTCTTTATTTCTACATATCTTCTTAATTCACCTTTTAAAGGCACTTGCATATAATAGGATATGCATGCACTGCAAAAACAGCACTACTTGAAATAAGCCAAAAATTCTCAACTGTGATAAATTTTTCTTGTTTTGAGAAAAAAATCTGCAAATGGGGTAAGCAAAAGTTGCTTGGCTAGAATTCTTATAACTAGCAAATGAATCTAACTCATGTGTTTTTAATTTAAACTAAATTGTCAAAAAATTAATTACAAATAAAAAATTGCTTTTCTTAAAGAAATATATTTTTTTAAATGAGTGTTACGAACTCTTCTTTTAGAGTCATTAAATACATTTCTTAAATTGAGAATTTAAGTGGTCTTATTTTTTAAATAAGAAAAATTATCTTATTCTTATTCTGGAATTTCAACCAAACAATATTCATACACTGTAACTGGTAAATAAAGCTCAAGATGAGCTGAAATATCTTAAGAAAAAGTTAGACATGTTCTTAGAATGAGCTTAATTTTCTTGTACAAAACTTGCTTGTTAATATATTTTTCTTTTTAGACAAAAATAAGAAAAAACGTCAATAAACAAGGTTTTTTTTACTTTCTGAAAAATTTTTATTTTTAATTTTTTGCAGTGTGCTTCATATCAGAATGTGCTCTGTGGACTGTGTAAAGACAAGATATGGCCCAAAATCTGAAATATGTAATCTAGTTTTAGAAATTATTTTTGTTAAATCTCTTGAAAGAGGTTTATCAGTGTTCTCGGTAAACAAACGTACTGGATTTATGAATAAAAGAGAATTTATGAATATGTGTAATACATTCCTAAAAGTTTAAATCTCAAACATTTTCAGCTTTGAACTTCTTGTGTGATGTTTTGAATGCTGACTGAATGACTCAGCTCTTTTAATAGACTCATAATACTGGATTTGAATCCGTACAATCTCAATAAGTTAAAATCGCAGAGACGGACACTTTTGAACCATTTGTTTGAACCGTAATTCTGTGGTGTGTTATCACAAACATGTTAATAGAAATAGCAAGAAACCTCCAATTTGATGCAGGAGCACATCTGTCAATGCAACATACAGATGTGTATTTACATACAATGTCATGTAAAAGTTTGGAAACCCCTGTTAAAATGCCAGGGTTTTGTAATTTAAAAAATCAGAACAAAATTAATAATTTTAGAACATTTTCCATCTTTACTGTGACCTAATGTGAATTTTCATGTTTTTATGACTTTCTGAAAATACAAGAAAACATGCAAGGTGAACATTGCTGAAGTGAATATTTTTCCACGTAATTATATTTGATTTATTTTTGTGACCCCAATAGGAATATCTTGGACTGTTCACAGTGACAAAAGTGACAGAAGGACATTTCAAAATGTAAATAGTAAACACAAATATAAAGTGAACTTATTTTGATTTGTAAATTTGCTAATATTTAATAAATAAAAATAAATAAATACATAAAAATAAATATTTAATATAAATATATATAACACATTTTTATTTTTGAAGCTCTGTAAAGCAGTAATTAAGCATCTGCATCCAAATGGTTAAACATCCTGATTTATTTTGATTTTGCCTGATCACGTACTCATGTTCATCACAAATAATGTTCATTTTATTTGAATGTAGTTATACCCCAAGTTTGTAAACATCTGTTCATTTAATGTCTTTAAAGTCTGAAATCAAGGGTATTAACAGGGATTAGTTGGCTGTGTGGAACAAGCTATTTAACTGGATTACCTGAGATAATGGCATAATATTATTACTTATTTACAAAAATCATGATTTGAAAGAGCAACAGTGAAATACATTATATAATTATTATACATAGTAAATTACAATATTTATGTTGTTCATAAATACAATAACAGATTATCTCTTAATCTCAATCATCAGAGGTTATAAACTTCAGATCATCATAACTCAGTATCTGATTGATATATCTTTAAAAACCTTAAATTTTTTAAAAAAGTAACAGATTGTCAGAGTTTATATTTACAAAAGCCCTAAAAGTCAAAAGACAAACTTACCCAGTGAATCAAAACCATAATCACAATAAATAAAATAACACCCCCATCTCATACTGATATAAAATATGTCAATATGTCATTTATTAGATGGAGTAGAATATTTTTGGCAAAACGAGCTTATTTGCAAGTGATAATCAATCATAACTAAGTTACCTGAAACATTGATTAGTCACAAATTCACCCAGCAGTGCTCACCGGCATACTCAACTAACATTAAAGTGTTTGGTATATTTGTCAGAAAGTAGGGAGGCAAGGAGACGGACAAGTAAGTGATTGAGGAAAAATAGCAAATATTAATGGAAAAGAGTGATTAAACAACAGTCTAATCTTAATATACAGATTCCTGTTGGTATACATTCTTTCTTTTTTCTTTGTAGCCACTAGTCTTCTACCCCAAAATCCCTCCACCTCTAGTAATTTTGGTCCCCCAGTACCTACTACCTGGCTATTACTCAAAACTCAGGGGACTTTAAAACAAAACATTACCATATACACTCACTGGCCACTACATTAGGTACACATACCTTGTTTCTACACTCTTTGTCCATTTAATCAGTGACACTGATGTGGTGGTGGTGTGTTGGTATGAGTGGAACAGACACAGCAGAGCAGCTGTTGCTAAGCACCTCAGTGTCCCTGCTGGAGTGAAAATAATATGCCATCCAAAACTATCAAGCCCGCATTTACCTGTGACTACTGATGACTGACTAGAGGGTGACCAACATAAGCTGTGTAGCAACAGATGAGCTACTGCCTCTGACTTTACATTCCTGACTAGCTTTATGTAATAGAGTGGACAGAGAGTTCACATAGTGTCATCAGCAGCTCTGCTGTGTGTGATGATCCACTCATACCAGGGCAACTAACACATCACCACCACATTGTAGTGCTGAGAATGATTCACCACCCAAATAATACCTACTCTGAGGGGAGTCCTAATCATTGAAGAACATGATGAAAATGTACAGAGAAACAGCTGGACTACAGTCTGTAATAGTTAAACTACAAAGTTCATCTATATATGCTCAGTGGAGCTGATAAAATAAATAATTAGTAGGGATGAGCGAGGTGTATCTGTTCAACCATCAGGTGGTTGTACAGATACAGTATTCGAGTGGGTGGGGCCCAAACAGGAACTGGGCGTGGTTTAATCAGAAGTGGGTGGGGCTTAAATCAGTACATTATTTTCAGTCTGAAATTGATATGGATTGATCAGAAGTTGCTATATGTGTTGTTTATTTGAAAACTATTTACAGAACAAGGTTTTTTTTTATAAACTCAAAACATGAATATTTTTTAAATGCATGAATGAATACAACTCATGCAGTAGGAAATTATGAACTACTAAGCATGCATGAACAAGAGTTGTCTTACTCAACACAACTTCCTTATTTATTTATTTTTAATTTTATGATCAAACTGATTTTTTTTTTCAATTATTTATTAATTTATTTTTACTACCTGAAGTTCTTGGCATTTTTTCCACACAAAGTTAAACAATGTTGATTAAGGGGTGTGTGTCTGTGTGTGTGTGTGTGTGTATATATATATATATATATATATATATATATATATATATATATATATATATATATATATATGTCTGTGTGTGCATGTGTGCCTGAGAGTGAGGCACAGCTCTGGCTGCAGAGACGTGTCTGTGTAGGGTGGGGCAGGTGCTCTGTATGACTGGCCAATCACAGACAGACAGTCAGTTACCCAATGAGGATTTTCCTTCAGCACTAGCATGGATATTGACGAGTTTTACTCGTATCATGCTCGTACTCGTAAAAAATGCTTTATCCGTACCGGATACTTATCTAAAATGAGTATCCGGCTCAACCCTAATACACAAGATATTGGTACTCAATGAAGTGGTCAGTGTATTTAGCAAACATTTTGGGGAAGCATTTTTCATATTGTTATGACTCTAGAGCAACCTTCATAAAAAGAAAGACATTTTGGTGTGAGCACCAATTTATTCAGTATGATTCAGATCAATCTGGCAATTAAATATGATTTTTTTAGTTGAAATTATGAAACACATTTAGTAAAAATTTGACCAATGACAGGCATTAAGAGATTGACTAGCTTTTCTCTTCAGTTCTATTTACTACTACATTTTAAAAAATATTTCTCATGACATTTGACTACGTATGCTTCAGTTGAACATTAATTGTGTGATATTGTTTGAGAAGTGAGTGAGGTTGCACAAACAGAAAGATGCTGACGAGGCAGTTTGCTGTAAAGTGCTGCTGTGGGCTACATTTTGATGACAAGCGATGAATAATGCAAATATGATAAATTACAGTGCACATAACACTTGAGTAATTAATTATAATGAATCATATTGCAGTGGTCTGAAGTGCAGTCACGTAGAGTATAATGTGTCTGGTTGATGCATTGCCTGTGAGTGGAACAGTGTCTGGAGAGACGCATCACCATCAGCGTCACTGATCTGGAGTAAGTCATTAAACAGAGAGAGTGATCTGTATTCAGTCATCAGTAGGTACAGAGTGAGCTGGAGTAAGTCATCATTAGGCAGAGCGACTGCTGGGTAGAAAATAAATAAATAAAACCTCAGTTTTTATAGTAAATTTGTCCAAATTGGAGCAGATAGAATTTGCCTCACTTTTTGAAGCAGCTAACATTTAAAAACAGCCATTTTCAAATTCCTTGTGCTGTTTGGTATTGAATTCCAGTTGAATTCATGAGGACGTTTTCAGTTAACACTGCTTCTGATGAATAATACAGGGCAGCCATTGTGTTTTGAATCCAAACTGTGTTTATGTAGTTTAGAACTGGGGGCGTACACCAAGCAGGATTTCTCTGCTCAGCTGAGAAAGCTAACTTAAGCCCAAAGTGAAACCTTTCCAAGGACCAAAGAACAGCAGGGCATTCCTATTGGACGACTCTCAGTATTGAATTTCAGCTATCTAGCTGTCTAGAAATCCTGCTTTCTGGAATACCCCCCTGGAGCTGCACGGGTAGGGTTGTTAACAAGCAGTAGAAGTTGGTAGTCACCTAGATAGGCCCACTATTGGAGGTGGGTAATCCAGGTCCAAAAAGTAAAAATCCATCCCAGGATTCATGTGTCTCTCTGCTGCAGCATATCTGCAGCGGAACCAATAAGGCTGTTGAAACTAAATCCTGGGGTGGATTTTTACTTTTTGGACCTGTATTACCCACCTCTGCCCACTATTGCCATCATAATACATCCTTAAACTTCTCAGCCATTCGAAAACTGCATCCACATCTTAATTATGGTTGTTGTTGTGTTTTAACACAGTAATATAACAGGCAACCATTTCGGAGAGCATTGGTCATTTTTTTTCTAAAAGCTCACACAAAGTCAGTTACTTTAGGGAGAGGCATTTTGGGGGACTGAGTGAAATAAAAGTGGTGTTGTTTGGATTGTTATCCGTATGGGTCAGCTAGTGTTATGAGGCATGCAGCCCTGTGTCATCTCTCTCCCTTTATCTAGCTGTTCCATTCTATCTGTCTGAGATTGCGGAACGCTCGGTCCATACATTGATCCGTAGATGGCACTTTCGGGTCAGGCCTTTGTCTCAGAGCACTACCTCTGGTGGAGTCTCTCTCTCTTCCTGCTGTCATTTACAGACAGTGCTTTGACACATTCTGTGTGTAGCCCTAGCAAGAGAATAACGCACAGTTCTGACCTCCTGAACCTTTGTCTTTTTATCCCCTCAAGCGCAAGCCTCTTACCTGCTCAAAGCTCTTTAAATGTGTACCTGGGGACCGTACTATTGAGAGGGAGACATCTCTAGACAGGTATGGATCCTCAGGCCATGGAAGGATGTGTATCGAGCCAAACGGCCCTAGATTTATTGCAGGAGCACTTCATGCATTGTGCATGTGGAAGAGAGAACTGGACACACGGTCAGTCTTTTGGAGTCAGCAGTTCCACGCCAATGCTGTTTACTATACAGCCTGTACAGTTCAATCTGAAATCACACAGTGTGTACAGAAGAGGAGATACAGGACTTCCTCATGTGCTGTTTGTTTGGATATGAGTCTATAGCATAGGCATTTGCACAGTACAAACCAATTTATATACAGGGGTTAGACAATGAAAGTGAAACAGCTGGTTTTAGACCACAATAATTTATTAGATGGTGTTGGGCCTCCTTTTGCGGCCAATACAGCGTCAGTTCATCTTGGGAATGACATATACAAGTCCTGCACAGTGTTCAGAGGGATTTTAAGCCATTCTTCTTGCAGGATAATTGCCAGGTCACTACGTGATGGTGTTTTAGTTTCATTGTCTAACCCCTGTATATAATCCTTGTAATCCAAAATATGCTACATACACATTGAAAATGCTTAGGGCTAAATGCATTGTTTTGGCTCAGATTCACACACAGGGGAAAACATCTCCTTAACAGTGTCCTATCAGAGGTGTCAAATAACGAAGTACAAATACTTTGTTACTGTACTTAAGTATAAATGTTGGTTATCTGTACTTTACTGGAGTCATTATTTTCAGACGACTTTTTACTTCTACTTACTTACATTTTCATGTAATTATCGGTACTTTCTACTCCTTACATTTTAAAAACAGCCTCGTTATTTCTACATATTTCATTTTGGTTTGTCATCATTTAAAAAACATCCAGATAAACTGCTCCATCCAGAAAGAGTGAATGTGACTGTGGTTGGATGAGAAGTATAAACATATACCATTCTGATACCCTATTGGTAAGCCATCCATCACACCTGCACGTCACGTGTCTCGTCACTCTCCAGTAAGCTCAGTACTACACATATATGGTCACTAATATATTTAAAATGACTCAAATGTTTTATTTTTAAGGGGCAGATATGCAGCTGAAACAGGAAGTCAGTACATCCCAAAAAATGTCAACATCACCATTTTAATATAACATTATAGTCATTACGGCTTTTAGAAATAATGTATTTTGGGGGTGGGGGTGGGGGGGTAGTGCACTATACACCCCTGTGGCACAGCCTAAGTTTGGGCATTTGTTTACCTTACATGACTTTTACTTTTATACTTTAAGTAGTTTTAAAACCAGAACTTTTGTACTTTTACTTCAGTAAAAAGCTTAAGTTGATACTTCAGCTTCTATAAAGGTCTTTTTAAACCCTCGTATCTGTACTTCTACCTGAGTCATGACTGTGAGTACTTTTGACACCTTTACTAGTTACTACTTTGACTTTTATCTGATGTCTCCTTTTTGTCTCATTCTATTTCTCCTAAGTAATTTAGATTTTTTTTAGTGCTTTGAAGGTTCATGTTTACGTTGGTAAGTGGACTAAAATGGCCCTCAAGTGCACGAGCAAGTCGGTCTACATGGGATAATGTTCATGGTGATGTGTGTATGCACACTGAAGTGATTTAAATAAAAATTGATGTAAAGTGCACTAAACTGAGGGACATAAAAACACATACATTTCAAACCCAAAAAATCTGACTATTCTCAACATATTCACATGAACAAATATTTGATTAATGTCTGACATAAGACTATGCACAAAAATGGTTCAAAGGTATTGTGAAAAGTAAAAAAAATCGATGACTATGGAAAGTACAGGTAATGAGCAAATTAAAATAATGTGAGAAAAATATAAACACCAGTTATGAAACGCAAACAGCAAGCACACCCAAATGAGGATGATGGCTGAATCCGAAACACAAACAGAGACTGATGGCAGTGTCTTTGGAGGGCAGTGTACAAGCTGGAAATTAGGCTTTTGATTGCAGTTTCCATGCGTGGCAATGGAAATTGTTTGGCTCTTAGCCAGACATTCTTAATGCAATAGAATTTCCAAGGAATATTTTGTCCCAAGTGCCAGCCATGAAAATCAAATGGGCACCAAACTGGTGTTCATGTTTGACAGTTTTGACAAAATATTAAAAACATATTTGTAGGGGCCCCGAGTGGCTCAGCAGTCTAAGACACTGACACTATGACCAGAGGATCACGAGTTTGAGTTTGAATCCTGGTCATGCTGTTTGCCATCAACAGCCGAGGCCCAAGAGAGCAAAATTTTTGCTGTGCTCTCTCTGGGTGTGTAGATGGTGCGTTCTCTCTCCATCACTCTCACATCGCAACGTCCGCTGACTACTGATTGGTCCAATCGGAGCTGGGAATCCTGCGCTTTCCTCTGAGCGCGTTGGCTCCTCAGTGACGGTGTATCAGCGGTAGTTTGAAAAGAGGTGGTGGCTGTATCACACAGCAGCGAAGGAGGCTTGTGCATGTCTTCACCCTCCTAAAGTCAGAGACAGTGCAAAAGTCATAGAGTCCTAATGGAGGGGTTTGGCTAATTGGCTACTAACACATTGGAAAGGGGATAAAAATGGCAAAAAAAAAAAAAAAAAAAATACTTTAGAAACAACAATTGTGGTAACTTCTGTAGGGTTTCATAGACCATTTTCATGAATTGTCTTTATTTTGCTTCATGTTATACATTGTTGGGAGCAGGCTTTGAATATGAGTGTAATATTATAGCTAATACCAGCTTTATTACTGAAATAACAGTTTTCCCATTATTTTCTTTTCAAACACTGATATGTACATTTTTTTAAATTAAACTTTCATTTTTCATGTTTGTCATATAATGATTGCAGCTGAATTACACGTTTGCACAACCGTTTTGAGCTATTTCAAATTTTAAATGTAAGCATAGCCATAGAAACCTACAGTACAGACAGTGAAGTCAGACAGTACACTGCATCAGACTCAAGGACAAATTAGAATCACGCAACAACAATGAAACACACACTAACCACGGGCACCCAGACATGGGCTGTGTCTCAGGGGGAACACGGGCAGTGACTGATCACACAATGTTGTCTTTGGAGAGCAGAGTGGAAGCCAGACTTCAGATCACTCATGGAATCAGTGATGTATACATTGAGGAGGGAGCAAGGGAGGAAAAAAAGGAGAAAACAGCAGAAAGGATTGGACAAGCCCTGCCCACAGCAACAGACGGCAGCCTATTGAATCCACCTCGTCCTCCCTTCGCCTGGCTGAGCTACTTTAGCCCATGTGGTGATGTCATCCGGCTGGAGTCGTAAGCCTAGCCCTGTCTGGCAGTTGTTGCCTGCTGCGGATGACTCTCTCTCCACACTTTTCACCTTGAGACAGTGCCCTTCGCTCTACCACTCGCACTGCTCCTGTTATCAAAACAAAGTCGGGTGCGGGCGAACGCGTCATTTATCAAAAACAATATGTGTGGGAAATAATTAATGAGGGTTAATCACTTTCGTCAAGCGCACAGGGTTACTTCAGAGTGGACCTCGGAGTTAATGCAGTGGAGTGCTGATTTAATTATCGGCTCCATCTCCAGACGAAAACATCAAGTACAGTGACACCAGGTTTACATCATTCCCTGTGGACTAACTGACATGTTATTTCTGTCATAACCAAACCTCTTATCTCCAAAACAGTGACGTTATAAGAGATGGAGAAAAAATATTCTTACCATTGATGTCTATTAGTCTATTTGATATTAATATGAATTAATGTGGGCCTCATTCATCAACATTTCTTCTTAAAACCCACTTCTAACGTTTTCATGAAGATTTTGACGTTGACCCATGTTTTCTTATTTGGGATTGTTTTAAGGTAAGAACAGAATCTGTACACACTCGAGAAATAGTTGATAATTTTTTTGGGGGGGGCACGGTGGCTTAGTGGTTAGCACGTTTGCCCCTCAGCGCTGAGGTCTTGGGTTCGAGTCCCCATCTGAGCGGGTTTCCATGGTCTCCCCCTGTCTGCGTGGGTTTCCTCCGGGGTCTCCGGTTTCCTCCCACAGTCCAAAAACATGGAGGTCAGGTGAATTGGATACTCTAAAATGACCCTGGTGTGTGTATGTATGTGTATGTATGCCCAGATATGGTTGGGACTCTGTCCTGAGTGATCCCCCTAGTCAGGGACGTGGCACCAAATTCTGGGCCTTATGGACAAGCAGTGCCCAGGGCCCCTCGCCCATATTATCAAATATTATTTCCCTTAATAATTAAAAGAAAAGAAAATTCCAGACTGGCTGCTGCTTCTTGCCGGTGTATGTGTATATGAAGTGTGTCGATTGTAAAGCATCCTTGGGTTTGAGAAAGGTACTATATAACATTCATTCGTTCATTAATTTTTTTTCAATAGTACCACTGAGTAATATATGATATTTATATTATACTGGAATAACTTATTAGCTATTTTAAGAAAAAATGTACTTGTGGATGAGTCCCAGTGATTTATCACTTTAAATATTTTTAGATGAAGGAAAAAAAAGGAAGATTGATGTATTTCAATGGTAGGAAACATTTGTAATCTTAGGTGTGCTATGAAGAGGCCATTGTTGGCAGTAGGATTACAAACGTCTTGGTTTGGTCCACTTTCTTAATTGAGAATTTGGTAAACTGGTAAAAATGGATTTATTAGAATTAAATTATTGAAGCTTTATTTTTTTGAGAGAGAGAGAGAGTGCTTTTTGAGCAGTTCTTCTGGAGCCCACTCTAGCTCCTTTAAGCCCAGCGCTAATGCTCTTTTGGTAAGTCTTAATGGCATTTGCTGTGCACAATGATGCAGCAGCAGAAAAGGACACAGCAAACACTAGCCTTGTTGTCTGAGATGTGATTTCATGCACAGGACAAGGGGCTGCATCTGCTCCACAAATAACACAAGGCATGCCAGTCAACCCAGCAGTGTGGGTCTCTACATGGAGCAAAGGGGAGCAGAGGAGGGGGGCAGAACTAGGAATTTGCTTAAGAGGTGCATTTGCATGGCAGCATGCGTTTTGGTTAACAATGTGCCTCCTTAAGCCCTCGGCCGCCACTGTTTTTCCAGCTGCTGCCTGCTGGCATCAGTCCCCACAAAAGAGGAAAGCAGGGAAAGAGAGAATGGGCAGTGCTTTCAATAACAGGCTCGGCCTGTTCACCAGCGTTCTTATTTCGCCTGCAGAACGAGGCAAAGACTCGACTACCTTCAGACTTGTTTTTCTTATATGTAGATTTGACTTACAAAGTTTGAGGTCAAACAAATGCAGCTCTACTTAAACTATCTAAAAGAATTTTAGAGCACAATCTACAAAATAAATGCTCCTAAATAGTAGTTGTAGGAAAAACTTTTAGTAGTTACAGACCTGTATACGTTCTTGAAATATTAAAAAAGTTATTGAGGCAAATTTATTTGCATAAGGCTTTTACAGCTGCTGTTTTACAGAAAATCCATTCATCCATTATTACACCCACTTAATCCTTATCAGGGTCGTGGTTAGTCCCCTACCCCCTCACTGGGCACAGGGTAGGACATTACACTATCCAACTAAGCCCAGGACAGGGCGCCAATCCATCGCTGGGTGCACACACACACACACGGACAATTTAGAGTACCCAATACACCTGACCTCCAAGTTTTTGGACTGTGGGAGGAAACCCACGCAGACACAGAGAGAACATGGAAACTCCGCCCAGATGGGGACTCAAACCTCAGCACTGAGACTACAGAAAATCTGATTTACAAAAAGAATCTGGGTCCAAGAGCAAAAAGAAGCAACCTTGAGATGAACCAAGGCTCAAATAGTCCTTTGGCATTGCTTAAAAAAAAACAAAAAAACATTGATGACTTCTTAAATCTTTACTTTCTTTTCACACTTTCAAAAAACATTATTTTCTGTCATAAATGTACTTAAATTAGTAGCAAGATCCTCAAACTGCGCCTCTGTTGCTGACGTCTACTGGACTGAATGCAGGTGATTTGCGGTGGCACTCTGCTTTGATAGATACAGCGATTGTTGACAAACAACATGACACGGCTCCGTGGTTGTCAACATAATTCTCTAGCTTTGTCTGGTGATTTGCGAATGCCCAGCACCCAAGATGCTTCATCTTTCACTTTCATTGCACCATAAAGCAAGTCTCAGAGGCACGCGGCATTGCCGCTTGTTTACCAGATAAGCTTTTGTCATCATTACCATGTCATTGCTGGCTAACCACGGCAAACTGCAGAGGGCCGAGCATGTCTCCCTGAGTCCCACCACACGAAATTACATCATCCCCTCATTCGTCTTCATGAGGCTTGGTCACCCAATCCACTTCAGACATGCTGGCCTCTCGAACGTAAACAGGAAATACTGCCCAGATGTACTATGTATTGCCATTTCCTGACATTTGTGGTGACAGGAATGGAAACCGGTCCTAGTTTATGGCTACTCTACACTGATGACAGTAAGTACAGTGTAGGCGGTAGCTTTGACTGTTGCAACAAAAAAAATGCATAAAGTACATTAAAATAAAATACATATAAAAATACATTAAATCAATTCTTGCTGCATTTTCTGCTGTGATATCATTTTTGGAGAGTGTGTTGGAGTCAGCTTGATGCATCTGATCATTTTTACATGTAAATAATGGATTTATACAGCTGTTTATGGACATCATGTAGGCCTATGTGTTTTGCACATATACGTGTACAGCTTTATTTCAACAGCATATTATATTTAAAAAGAGCTTTTTGCTATTCACTGTAGCATGTTATCTACTGGAGAACATGTAGGAGCTGTTTTGAATGGCTTGAATGAACCCTTTAATGGCTAAGGCGCCGTCACTGTGATCTGAGAATCGCTTGTTTGAATCCCAGGTCATGCTGCTTGCTATCGGCAGCCGGGGCCCGAGAGTGCAAAAAATGGCTGTAAGATAGCACTCTCTCCCCAGCTAATGGCAGGCTCAGGCGTCTGGCCATCAGAACTGGGGATCCTGCGCTTTCCTCCGAGTGCATTGGTTGCCCAGTGGTGATGTATTGGCAACAGTTTGAAAATAGGTGGTGGCTTGGCTTCAGATGCATTGAAGGAGGCTTGTGTTAGTGTGCACCCGCTTAGAGTTAGGGACATTACAAGTGAAAGGGAGAGTCAAAGAATGGGTGGGTTGATTGCCTACCAAACAAATTGGGGAGAAAATTCAGTGAAAAAAAATTTCTCAAGCAACATCAAGGTCTAGTACCGACTGGGTTTGAATGTGTAACAGGCTGACTTTGATGCATGCAGTCATTAGATCTTGTGAATAATGGATTCATACAATGGCTTATAATGAACAGGTGCAAACAGCCATAAGTAAGATGCAGAATGTGTGGTAGTTTTACCAGCATGAATTAACACAAAAAGCAAACTTTTCCAGTCTTGTGTGCTCTCATTTTTGAGAGTGTTAGTGTAACTTTCAGTCTCTAAAAATTATTTATATGGATAATATTGTACAACATGCCTTTCTTTGAGACCTTGAGATGTCAACTTTTGAGCTGAATAAGAAAAAGCATGAATAAATATTGAGGACGCTTTATTTCCAGTCACTTGTTCAATTTCGAGGATAAGCTAGTTTGTTTGAATTTGTAAATACAGCATTTTACATTTAATATTACTCTCAATTTAAATAAAATATCACCTCTGGCTTTTGAATTCATATTAAAGTGTATGTCAATGACTCATACAGGACACCAACAACTGTAAGCAATGTTCAGTATGTGTGGGAGCTTTATGGCTTTACAACAGTATGAAATACAAATGCTTGCTTTCTATGCTTTCTTGTACGCTGTCACTTTTGTGAAAATGCTACAGCAACTTTGATGTATCTATTTGGGTGGATAATATCTTATGGCTGAGGTTTTTTGGAGCAGTGTCACAGACGAACCATCATTAGCTCCATAAAAGCAAGTTCTTCTGTGGTATTGCTTCAAAACCCAGATTTGGTACCATGTTTACACAAAACGTATTGCATATGTACATACATTTATATCCCCCACGTTACAAATGTGCTGTGTAAACGTCCTATAAAATCATTCTTAGGGCATTTTCACATGGTAGTTTGTTTCTCTGGTCCGAGTCAGACCCAGTTCGTTTAACTTGGAGCGTTTCCCCCACTATTGGTTTATTTTCACACAGGCACAAACCTAAACGCACCAAAATGCCCCCAACAAACCACGTGAACACGTTGTCTCCTCTGATTGATCAGAGCTGTCTGGCGTGGGAGCAGGAAAGTAAACACTACAGCAGGAGCAGTAAGAGCTAAAACTGTCACTGTGTTGTTGCTGTTCCTACCTCGCGTCATTCACCTGTCCCGACTCACGGCTCCATTCTGCTGTTTAAAAGTATTGAGAGCCCTCACGCGAGAGTACAGTACAGTTTTAGTGCTAACCGGCTCTCCATTTAGCTCAAACTCGTGGAGTCACACCGCAGTTGGGTCGGATCGAGGTCAGATCACGTTCTCACCACAAGTGAACCGCACCCGAGTTCGTTTGGGACCGGATCGAGACCACCTCTTCTTGCTGGTCTCGGTACGGTTTGTTTGATCCTCACCCGAGTTCATTTATTGTTTTCACACCAGACAAAACTAACCGTACCAAGGGGGCAAACGAACCAGAGTCCGTTTTAACCAGACCAAATCGTGTTGGTGTGAAAACGCCCTTAAGCTCCATCAGTGAGTCTAGAACAGGGGTGCACAATACGTCGATCATGATCTACCAGTCAATCACAAAGATATTGTGGGTAGATCGCATGGCATTTAAAAAAATAGACGTCAGCCTCTCATCCGTCCTCGTTATAAAACATGTCACCTGATTGACATACAGGGAGACTGGTCGAGCAGTAGGACCCAGCGGGATTCCAAGCCGCTCACTCTGAAACTCCTGTTTCACTTTAGACCGCCCACAAGCTCATTCAATTGGCTCTGCCGTTTCTTGCTAATGTCTGATTGGCCGTCTCCACTATTGCTCCATAAAACAGCATCTGGACTTGTAAACGGTGTTTTTCAAGTTGGCCAGCAGTCCGTGTTCACCTGTCATTGTAAGTTCTTAACATGTATGTTTGTTCTGCCTGTGTAAGAAGCCTAAAACTGACCATTTCCACACAGAGTGGGAGGAGCTTATTTTACTGTCATTTTTAAGTGTTTGTCTTGACTGCTTTATTCGGCGTCAGTCTTTTCACACGTGAAGATCATTAAGTCCAAGTATGGTTCACTAT
>BRDA01053150.1:29222-39275 GCA_036984385.1 Crenuchus spilurus | reverse complement strand
GTGTTCACCTGTCATTGTAAGTTCTTAACATGTATGTTTGTTCTGCCTGTGTAAGAAGCCTAAAACTGACCATTTCCACACAGAGTGGGAGGAGCTTTTTTTACTGTCATTTTTAAGTGTTTGTCTTGACTGCTTTATTCGGCGTCAGTCTTTTCACACGTGAAGATCATTAAGTCCAAGTATGGTTCACTATGACTGATGATCATTTGGAGGTTTGTTTGAGGCTGTTTATCAGCAACTACTGTCCAGACTCTGCATCCCTGACTGATTCCATTCAGTACAAGTCATCAGAGTAAAGCAGGCTAATGACAAAACATGCACACAGTTGTATTGTGTAATATGGGTTCATGTAGTTATTCAAGGTACACCAACATACACTGTACACATACATTGTCAGTATATTTATAAATAAATATGTCTTGCATTTTTACATTAGGTAGATCATTTAGACTTAGTCATTAGATAAGTAGCTCACAGGCTGGTGCACCCCTGGTCTAGAAGGTTCCGTGCATTCACTTTTCCAGGAGAACAGGAGCGTATTTATATCTCTCATAACAGAAAATTAAAATAACAAAAGGAGTTCAGACAGTGGTGTAAAATTGCTTAAAAACATGATTTCCACTTTTCAGAATCTGCTACAATTATGTTTCCAAGTAAAGATAATGAAGACCTACCATTGAGTATACCAGCCCAGTTCCAGGAAATGTTGTTCCTGTATTTGTGGCTGTTTTGAATGTTTGTAACAAGGCAACCAGGCTGTTTTTATTTACTCTGTTGCATGCTATTGCTTTTGGATGGTAATTTGTAGGCATTTTGGTGTGTCTGATCATTTGTTTTTATGAAAAAACTGGTTTATGGGTGATTTACATTAGCAACAATAAATAGTGTACAGTATATGTGGCAGCTTTGACTGTTTTCGACAGTGTGAAATAAAACAAAAGCAACCTTTTTGGCTGCTCTCTCTTGCATGGTATCGCTTGGAGAGTGTGTTGGGCCGCTTTGATGTGTCTTATGATTTGTTCATGTGAATAATGGATTCGGCTCCTCTGTGCTGTGCTGAAGGGTGACTTACATTACAAAGCTTTGCAGATCGAGGACGTGGAGCTGACCTCAGTGTGAACCTGCCGCGCTCATATTTGGACGCTGGAGCCATTTCTCATATTTCCTCAAAGCAACCTTACAGAAGCTGGCTGCCTAGGCACTCACAAGGTCTCTCTCTCTCTCTCTCTCTCTCTCTCTCCCTCCCTCCATATTGCTCTTTCTCTCTCTCTCTCTCTCTCTCTCTCTCTCACTCTCTCACTCGTCTTCTCTCTCTCTCACACACACACTCTCCCACTCTCTCTCTCTCGCCTTTTCTCTCTCTCTCTCCCACTCTCTCGCCTTCTCTCTCTCTCTCTCTCTCTCTCTCTCTCCCTCTCTCTCTCTCTCTCCCTCTCGCCTTTTCTTGTAAGCTGAGCTGCCAAAGGGTCCAGATGATGTAATGCTGAGCACTCAGCAAAGCACTGTGATGTTATCAGCTCATGCTGCGCAGCTGAGCAATCACAATCACACTCATCCTCCTCCTCATCATCATCCTCTCTCTCCTCCTCCTCCTTCTCCTCTTCGTCATCATAATCACTCTTTAGGCTCTTTACAGTAGGATGGTTCAGCCAAAGTGAGGGTGAGGTGTTCTGTTGGATGACTGTAATGTTCTGTGGTTTTTAAAAGAAAAAAAATGGGAAAAAACCAAACTTATGACTCATTGATAGTAGTCATCTATGTACACTGGCACCAGAGACCTCAAGAGAGATGCAGTCACTGAAGCTATGGTTAAGCACAAGTTTTAATGATAATTAATGGAAAAAGTCCCTGGTTTGAATCCTCACAGGAGGCAGCTGCTGAACAGTACACATTTGCTATTTCTTGTAAACCATTTGCCAGAAATGCATTCTGGGAATTTTGGTAATTTCAAATGTAAGATGGCATATGTGGTGTGAAGCTGAAACTAGAAAAAACAAACAGTAACATAAATACTTTTATGAAAAAACATAAAAGGTGCTCTAAACTTCACACCGCATGAATTGACCCTTCGCAAAACCCCACCCCCAAACGGTCATTGTCCAATCACACGTCATTAGCATCTTTGGTTATGTAAGCTACGTCTGACATTCTCCAAGATGGTGAATCGATGCGTCTATGGATTGTGTAAATCAGACAGCAGGTATCCCAAGACTTTGTCTAGGGGAGTTGTGTTTTTTCCTTTCCCAAAACCAAAAACACAACTGGAGCGTTGTCTACAATGGATAAAATGGTGTGGGAGTCCTCACTCCCAGCTGAATGTCTCGAAAATAAACAAGCACTCGTACATCTGCTCAAAGGTAAGGCAAGCATTCATTGTCCTGCTCTAGAGGTGATAATATTAAGGTTATGATTAATATTCATTAATATTGTTTATTTTTTTGGATATTATTGCCAGAAGATTACCCTCTTATGTTTAGCATAAGCCCATTAGCATTAGCTAATGAATAACTTTGGTGAATGTCTATGTTAGTTCACTGTCGGGTCTCGTTGCTGTGAATCCTCTAACGTTATGTTTTGTCAGTTTAACTACATAAACTTTAACTAAATAACGTTTTGTCTTTTAACAAGCAACTTGAAATCATTTTGTTTTCATCTTTCATTTAGCATTTTGTAAATGGAAATCCCACCCCGGAGTTAGTTAACCTCTAATGACAGGTTAACTTATCTAGCTAACCTAGCTAACCTTAACTAACCTAACCTTAACTAACATAAAAATAGGACTTAAAAAAGATAACTTACCCTGCAGTGCAGGAGCAGGACTGGTCCACAAGGGTGTGCTGGTTGAATTTGAGGTAGAGATTGTGGGGTTTCTCAGATTTAGCTTGAGAATGGTATGCTTTAGCCTTCGAGAATTAATGTGTCTCCTTCATGACGTATCGTAATATTTTTAATATATCCCTCCACTGCATATTCTAACCCCTTTTTCCTTGATCTGGAGGATATCCCGCAGGTATTACTCCAAAACGAGTCACTAACACGCACTGGTATACAAGCTATCCCTGTCATGGCATGCGCTAATACTTCATTCGGCTACAGAAAGCTTGACGGGCGTAGCAACAGTAACTAAGGGGGTCGGACTTTTGCAAAAGGGCAATTAACCCTAAGGGCACATCCAGTGACCACCTTTTCAATGTCATGCACATTTCTTTTCACTCTTCACTATGTTGCAGTGTGCACCACTAACACAAAAAGCCGCTTTAGCCTGTGCGGTGCTTTGCTTTTTATTCAGACTACATGATTAAGACAAAAGACTTTTAGGGCCCTGAGTGCCACAGCAGGCTAAGACGCTGACACTATGACCAGAGGATTGCGAGTTTGCAATGTCCGCTGGCTCAGGTGGCTCAGGATTGGTCCATTCGGAGCTGGGAATCCTGCACTTTCCTCCAAGCGCGTTGGCTCCCCAGTGACGGTGTATCAGTGGTAGTTTGAAAAGAGGTGGTGGCTGCATCACACGTAACGGAGGAGGCTTGTGCTTGTCTTCTCCCTCCTAGAGTCAGGAACAGTGCAAAGTGATGGGGAGAGTCATTAATGGGTTGGGTTAATTGGCGACTACCACATTGGGAAAGGGAGAAATTTGGCAAAAATAAAACACAAAAAACTTTTGAGATCCGAACATCATCCACAGCAAACCAATCAATATTAGTCTGTCTCCGTGTATGATGAGTACATAGGTATGAGGTTGATCTGACCTGTCCCATAAAATAAACGGCACCCAGAGTTCACCAAAACCTCATCCCAGCTGTGAAGCAACCTAGACAGCTGTTATAATCACTGTGAAAAACTCATTTTAAAATGGTAAAATATAATTCTACAATACAGAGTGATTTGGCACGTTTGCCTCTCAGCACTGAGATCTTGTGTTCAAGTCCCCATTAGGGTGGAGTATCCATGTTCTTCCCATGTCTGCGTGGGGTCTCCAGTTTCCACACACAGTCCAAAACATTTAGATCAAGTGAGTTGGTTACTCTAAATTGTCTGTGTGTGTGTGTGTCCCAGTGATGGATTGCCGTCCCATCCTGGGTTTAGCTAAGATAATGTAATACTCTGCCCTGCGTCCAGACTCGCCA
The DNA here is from genome assembly GCA_036984385.1 of Crenuchus spilurus. Taxonomy (NCBI): domain Eukaryota; kingdom Metazoa; phylum Chordata; class Actinopteri; order Characiformes; family Crenuchidae; genus Crenuchus; species Crenuchus spilurus. Next base: position 35,148 of record BRDA01053150.1, on the reverse strand, counting down.
CGACCCTGACCATTGTTAAGCAGAAGATAATGGATACAATGTTGATATAAAAGTAATAGCCTTAAGGCCTCAGTTTCATTGAAATGACAGTGATGTGATCTGAAACAGGCTAGCAAGATATCCTAGAGTTAGCAATGAACTGAAATGATTTAATGCAATAATAGACCTTTGCATATAGCTGACAAACAGCTACAAAAATATTGTCAATAAATAATATTTTACATGTTACACTTGTCTGCAAGTAATGTCCAACATTCTTGCCAACAGTAATGACACACTGGCATATTTAAATCGTAATACTATTATGAACATCTTATGTACACCCCATGTTGACATTTTATGTCTTGTTGCAAATAGTGATATAAGCTGTTATTTATTAGTATTCATAAGAATTGCTTTTGAAATTTGCTACAAAAAGTTATTGTATCTTTTTTTAAATGATTACTGAAGGGACACCCTGCATAGTAAGCCCATGACATTTATGGTTTGAAACCTTTACTCAGTAGCAGTGCAACACTGACAAATGTTTGTTAAATTGAAGGTTTATATTAGTATGACTGACATGAAGATCAGATCATAGAGGTATTAAAGCACAAAGTTGCTCAGTTATGCACTTGATTTAATTCTCTGTGTTGACCTTATTGTACATCTGGTGGTGTGTGTGTGTGTGTGTGTGTGTGTGTGTGTGTGTGTGTGTGTGTGTGTGAGCCAGAGAGAACAGAAAAGCAGCAAGTGACACACACACACATACACACTTGTTAGGAGGTGATGTCATAGCAGCGGTCAGTTGAATAGCACCTGTCCCTGGATAAACTCACAAGTGCACTACAGCCTTAGGAAGGAGATTTCATCAACCACTGGTCAGCTCACATGGGATTTTCAAAAGCAGCTTTAACCCTCTGAGTCAGAATTGGGGATTTTATATTGACTTAGTATACTTACATACCAACAGCATACAGTCCACAAATGTAGTGAAGCTTCTACAGCGCTTTACAAAATCAGGTGATGGAGCGTTGCTTATATTCTGCAACCTGGCAACTAAAAGAAACATTTGAATGTATAAATTCATCTTTTTTATGTGAAACATTTTCAATATTCTACAAATATCTCAAAAGCTTAAAGGTCACACTTTTCCATGATAACACTTATTTCTGATTCTTTTTTCTAGACATTTTGAGATTCTGATAAAACCCACAAATGCTGCTGCTGCTCCAGATAGTCAATCTTGGGTGATGTATGACAGTGTGTGACTTGTGTGATTGTTACATCTTTTTACTCTCCACCAGAAATTTAGAACACACTTAATACAAGATGTCATGGGGCACAGGAACATCATGGATACCCCAGAATAGCAGTGTTAATTAATTTTGACAGGTGATTTTGATTTAGTTTTAGTCTTAGTCTACTGACTAAAATGTATATTAGTTTTAGTCACATTTTAGTCATTTAGTTATTGATAGTTTTAGTCGACAAAAACTCAAATATTTTAGTCTAGTTTTAATCAATTAAATGTTTAAAATATTTAGTTTAATTTTAGTTATATTTTTAGTTATACTATTTTAAATGAGAAATTTTTAAATTGCTTACTGCAATTTCAATAAAACAGTCTCATTTTTTTTTTACATTTAATAACACATTGACATCAGATATTGTGGAAGAAAGCTGGCCCATTTTTCTTTATTTTTCTATGTTTTTTTTACTTTTACATAGTATCAACGTGACCTAGAACAGGGGATTCTGGGAAGTGTAGTTGGGTTGGTATCTGAGAACATAATGGGAGATATGGAGAGCAAGGGCTGATTGGAGTTGTAGTAGGGAGTGATGGAAAGAGAGCTGAACCAATAGGGATAGCAAGGAGGAATGTGTGTGTGTGTGTGTGTGTGTGTGTGTGTGTGTGTGTGTGTGTGTGTGTGTGTGTGTGTGTGTGTGAGAGAGAGAGAGAGAGAGAGAGAGAGAGAGAGTAGAGATGAACAGATGAGGGAGTGAATGAGCGAGTGACAGTGAGAGAGAGATGCAGGCACACAGGATTGTGAGGCTTGACAGATACATTCTTTTTGTCCTTCTGTGACATTTTCATTTCATTTTTATTCATTGACAAAAAGTCAAATACTTTTAGTCATAGTTTTCATTTTTAAATATTAGTTTTTATTTAGTTCTCGTCTCATTTTTGCTGCAAAAATATGGTCATTAACTAATATTTTTCGTCATAATTATCATTAACGAAATTAACACTGCAGTATAGGAGATATTAGTCCATCTCAATAAACACCACTAATCACTAGAATGGGATAATTTTTTACCCATAAATACCCTCAATAAACACTAGATTAGAAGAAATATAGCGTTTTTTAACACAAGTATGCAATTGAAAAGTAAAAATGTTAGCTCAAAGCACCATCCATGATATACCTACATCCCATGATGCCTTGTGCAAAATTGTACTAAAGCATATAAGCACATCGGATACAGCTTGTGGGAGCTCAAAAGTGAGCTAAAATGAACTGTGTTAGGTGATGGAAGGTATCCGGAGGCACTCGTGCTCATTTCAACTGCAGCTGTATCACTCGTTGGAGTCATTGTTCCCCTCTTGTATCAGGGGCACAACTGTTATGCAGTTGAGAGGCACTCACTGTACAAGACATTCATTCTCGATGCACCTTCACTACAGTGGCTGTAGAGCATCCCATAAAATTAAGATGCTACCACTCTTCCATCATGTCCTTTTGTACATCAGTGAAATTGGGTCCTTTGCCAATGATGATTGCTACAACTGACTGGTGTGCTCACTTATTTATACATGCAGCAAACCCTGTTACTTAGGCCAAATTCATTCTAAACCAGGGCTAGTCATGATATTCTGATATGACTGTGTATGTATTATTATAACAACTATGACAATATAATCATAAATAATAGTAAAGGTGTAAGACCTCCACTATTATCAGTTATTTTTGTACTCTATTGCTAATAGTGTCGTACCGCCATGATTTTGTGAATGTGATGACTTTCTCTAGCGTGTGAGTAGGAATGACAACATAGCAATGATGTCATGCTGCTCTGCTGTCATCTGATGCATCACCAGTGGGGCTGTTCCTTCATCCTTCCTGGTTAAGCTGACAGTTTAACAGCTTTCATTACAGGTACTGCAGTTACAAATAAGCCATTGACTGACACACGTTTCCAGTAATGTTTTCAAAGTGATTCTGGTTATGCTGAAAAGCATGCATCTGTGGTCTATATTCCTTTATCAATGCTATGTGGTTGTTTCTGTTGGAATAGCTACACTCCATAATGCCCAACTCTGACTTAGTCCACCGTGCAATCAATGTAATCTGTCAGCCAAGACTGATGATCATAAAGTAGCACTATTAACCGAAGGGAAAGTGTCCAAATCGGAATTCCACTGGCTCTTACATACTCCAAAGTAATAATGTGAAAGGCAATCATTTGTCAGCCAATTCACAAATAGGCTTAAACAGCGGGATCTCACTTTGGAAATGAATATGTGAATTACTTTTGCATTGATTTCTATTGTGTGGGGAAAATGAGGAATGAGGCTTGAGGTGTCCGAGAGCGGAGCAGACAGCCTTTCTCTGACATTTCATTTTTAAATGTGGAAAGCCGTGCATACGCTTGAAAGGAGCGCTCTGTGTATCTAAGGCCTCCAGCGAATCAAGGGCAGAGTGCTGACCCTTTTTAAAAAGTCAGACTCCTAACATGGATCATTTCAAACTCTCCTCTGTCATATTATGGATCTTAATTGACCACCATGTTTGCTGAGCAGACAAAAAAGCAAACATTTTAATCTAGTCATGGCAATAAACCTAATTGCTTTCTAACACCACTTTGACATATTAAAACATTGGCATCTCTAAAGGGAAAAGACACAGAGACTGTCAGCTGTTGCAAACAGGAGCACTTCCTGTGAATGTTTTATTAATAATGTGAAATAGGGTTGACCCGGACACTCTTTTCAAAAGAGTATCCGGTACGGATAATGCATTTGTGATGAGTACGATCAGAATATGAGTATAACTCCTCAATATCCATGCTCTTGCTGAAGGAAAATCCTCATTGGGTAACTGACTGTCTTCACGATCTGTGATTGGCCACTCACACAGAGTGCCCGCATGTCTCTACACAGAAACATCATCCAGAGCTGTGCCGCACTCTCACTCCCTCTCACACAGTCACTCAGTTTTACACACACACACACACACACACACACACCTACACACACACACACACACACACACACCTGCACACACACACACACACACACCTTAATCAATATTGTTTAACTTTGTGTGGGAAAAAGTGCCAAGAACGTTAGGTAAAATATTCCTTTGGCAACACATTCATAACACATTATAATCGTGATTTTGTTATCATAAAGCATTATAAACATGACATCATTTTGCATACATTTGCATGAAATTAGCATTTCAGTTACCTCTCATTCTTAGTAGGTGGATGTATAAGCTTTCAAATACATCTTCTAACAGGCCTTAAATAACATACACCTATCATTAATGACCCATTCCCAAGCCTGCCACTTTACTTTTAGCATACAAAGATATAATATAACACATTATAAATAACAAAAAACTAGTATAATATTCAAGGTAGAAGTCATGATGCATAACACAGGCTTCGAATGAGTTCCTTTGGTATTAATTTGTGATATATTATGAACACAGTATATGGTGCATGATAACAATTCATAAGGCATAATAAACATGGCTATAATGTGTTAGATATCATCGCAAATATTATAGCCATGTGTGTAATGCTGTATAAGTGCATTATAATGTGCAATGAATTATCCATAGTCTTGTAGACATAACATTCATAGAATGTGTTACCATTTAACTTTTGCCCTCATACGTGCAACCAAAAGATATTGACCAAACATGCTTTTGTAGGATTAATCACTGAGCCAACAACATTTCACTTTCCATCTAGTCATAAGTGTTTGAACCATTTGTTAACTTCTTAACTCCCAACAGCCTGCACAAGAGCACACACTTTAATTCTTTTTCTCCGAATTTCTTCACTTGTCTTCAAAAGTTGTTGATTGGCCTGGTGGTTAAGTAATCTGGTCTCATGACCAGAAGGTCACCGGTTCGATCTCCAGGCAGGTCATGACTGAAGTTCCATTGAGTAAGGCACCTAACCCACAACTGCTCCCTGGGCGCCATGGATAGGGCTGCCCACCACTTCTCACAGCCTAGTGTGTTCACTTGATGGATGGATTAAATTCAGAGGTCAAATTCCCTTGCGTGCAATCACATTGCCAAAATTTTATCTAACAATTTAATAGTTTAACTGTCAATATTTTTGTAGCAGTGATTAATTTATGTTGCGTTAAAATCCCCAAATACTAGATAGTTTTGTTATAATCTTCAACCATTGGACTCTTTCACTCAAAAAATCAAGTAGCATAAAGGTGCACAACTGAGTTTTCTTATTATCACAGGATCACAATATATCACAGAATATTGAATCATAACCTCTGTATGTACTTCCAGGTTCTTGCTCGTTTTTGGCCTAGTATCATGATATACTGTATGTATTTCTTTGTGGTACAGATTTCATAGTACTAACTACTAATATGGGTGCACATCGTTGACATCACACAATGAAATGACATGATTTAAGAAAAAGATGAATAAATCTTCCATTTTAATGATTCCATTTGATTCTATTTTATATACACTTAAACAACACAATGTAACTCCAAGTCAACCACACTTCTGTGAAACCAACCTGTCCAGTTAGGAAGCAACACTGACTGTGAATCAGTCAACAGAACGATTAACAGAGAGTAAAGATGGACAACAGACAAGGTAAATGTGTTGTCGTCCATTTTGACTAAGTGTCAGTCACAACGAAGGATTGACCTGTCCAACCAAAGTGTCTTCAC